>BDJD01006563.1:57920-73399 GCA_002564525.1 Rosa multiflora
ACGTATAAAGATGTCTATTCTCATAAGCAGTTCCTTGGAGGTGGAGCTTCCTCTGTCAACATTACTACCTAAATTCATTCCTCAGATTGTCTTGTCAACAGAAGTACCAATATTCCTTCCTCTGATCAAACATCGTGTCAACCTAAGTATCGATATCTGTTCCTCATATCCATAGTTTTCAAATGTCCTAAAATCAAAGGACATACCTATCCACATCCATTTCTTCAGATCCCAGTAGTGAATCCTCAGGACCACCAATAGTCGTTCCTCAAACAATCAGCCTGCAATTAGTATGTCCTTGAGATCAAGGGACATATTCAAAACATCAATATCATCCAATATCCAGTCATGGAGTCAAACATGGGAGGTGCTCCTAGAAGAATCCAACTGCAGAGCAGCATCACAAGCCAAGGTGAGATAATCAATCCAAAAACACTAAAGGAACCCTTTCTTTCTCACAGAAAATAAAATCTTACGCTAAAAGCTTTGACGCTATTTGCTGCATTCCTTAACTAAATCTGGAATTTGTTTATAGGTCAGTGAAGCTGCAGAGGCATTATATTGCTATTTACTGCCCCAGAAGAAACTGAAAGTCCTTGAAACAGACAACAGTTTGAAGCTGGCAGCAATTTAAAGGATTCTTTCATTTTCCAGGATGCATCTCCTTTCAATCCGTAAAGCATATCTTTCAGACCAAAGTCACAGTTCTAGCCTAAAAGACCACTACGGGCAACGCAACTGTTGCATAGTCAGTAATCTGGAAGCAGAGTTTCATAGGACCTGCTGCTACACGGTTGCTGGAGTCTCAAAGACATATTAGTAATAATCAGATAGCAGTATTCTATATGGTTACAATCATTTCCAAAATGTATGAATACAATCAACGGTCATAGTGAGACCTTCAGACCAAGTCCGAACACCTCATGCCTAAAACCAAATATTGTATTACTCATCGTATCGTTCTTGTTTGTATTACACTATTACCCTAATATTCTGGAAGATACTGTTCATTATGAAGCTTTAATGTTAATTCTTAGGAAGGAAGAAAACTAAACATCATGAACATTATATTACACGACATTAAACTAGTTGGATATATGCATTTAGCAGATACCAGGCTCAAATAGTGACGTAGATATTGAAATTGAAAACTGTATAATGATGTCTGTTAAATACTTTATCATCTGACCTTTGAGTGACAGTGTTGGATAATCATACAAATAAATCAATGTTCAGCATCACAGAAGAACATTTCCTGACCTGTAAAAGGATCAGAATAGAAACAAGCATTCAATATGAGAAACCCCAAAGCTGACTTCCCAAATAAACCCTGCAAATTGTATCAACAAATCAAAATTACTCAAAAATCCAGAAACAAAAATCTGTTCTACAAGACTATAAACAGTGAGTATTAAGCAAAACCGATATCAGTACCTGAAAGGCGGAAGCTTGCGAGTGAAATGGGTATAAAGCTTTCTTCTTGTGCAGAATCTAATCAATACAATCCGACAGTCCCAACAAAAAAAAATATATATAAAAAATTTCAATCTTTGTAGAATTGTGCAAACGAAAATGAAGAAGAAACCAAGACAGAAGCTTACTATGGGCTCGCACTTAGCCTATTCACATAAATTGAATCCCCTTTTCAGCATCATCTCTCGCGCGCGCAAACTTCTCTGTTACCCAATTTGGGTTTTTCTTGAAATCTTGAAATCTTGGGTTAAACACTTAAACCCAAGTCTCTAGGCCCATTAGTTTTCCAATTTCCATTTTCTAGCCAAGTTTACCCTTATCCTACATGATTGGGTTTTGTTTTTTGTTTTTGTTTTTTTTTTGTTTTTTTAGAATTACATGATTGGGTTATTGCATACAGATGAGTAAGGAATTTTTGTAATAATGAGTAGATCTTCTCTGAGACACAAGCGTGTCAAGTGATATGGTTTGTCTACTATTTTTATTTTAAAAAGAGTGCGTCGTGTACTACTAATAACTTATTATTTATATATATTGTTTCGCTTTTTTCATATTTTTCGTGAAGGGAATGTTGCAGATGCATTGGCTAATCATAGTACGTCGTTAACTCAGCTGGTGTGGTGGGATGTGCCTCCTTCTTTTATTTTGTCCTATTGTAATAGTGACATTATGGGTCTTCCTCAGTTTCGGTTTTGCTAGATTTGTTTAATTGTTAGTTTGCTTCGAGAGGTTTTAGTTTTGTCCCCCTCTCTTGTTATCTACTTTTTCTTTGATTAATTCATTAGAGTGTTAGGGAGGTTACTCCTCTCTTTCACTCATGTTTCAGCCAAAAAAAAAAATATATATTGTGTTTCAAGTAAAGATTAAATATGGAGAAAAAATAAGTCATTGAATTCGAAGTGGAGCTCCAAAAAACCAGGATTCTCTTGGTTTAGGGTTTGACGAATTTCTGCTCATCCAGTGGCGGCTTGGAGTCGGTTTTCGCCTGGCCACTATCAAGTCATTGCCGGACGGGTGCTTGAATACTATTGCTTGGGAGGTCAGGAGAGAGGGTTTTGGCTTGTGGTATTGGCAGGTTGGTCAGCGAAAGGTTTCGGGCGGCATCTCTGGGCATGGATGTTTGTTTTTCTATACGGGGACGGCGCACCCATTGAGGTCTTCCAGATCCAGGGTTGGCGTGGTTTTGGAGCTTCTAGGGGCGGCGGTGCTGAATTGGTGGAGCAGGCTCATGGGAGGCTTGTGTCAGGGCGCTGCTTCGGTGATGGCTCGTGGCACTGTTGGTTGTCTCTTGGCTGAGCTCGGCGGCAGGACTTTGGTTTCGTGGCTGAGGTCGTGCAGAAGAACTGCACCAACTTGTACAGGCAACAAATGGGTGAAGGAGATGATGTCAGGGCTTAGGTCAACCATTTCTTGCTGGGCCTAGAGTTAGGCCTCTTCTCTTGGATTGCCCTCTAAGCTTTCTAATTCGGGCTGGGGTGTTTTGCTCTAGGCCCATCCCTATGTTTTTAGTTTATCTATTTACAATAATTTCCTTGTATTAGGAAGCTATGCATTTTTGTGCACTCTATGTACCTCTAGCACCTCTAGAGTAGTACCAAAGGAGGATTGTCGCTATGTTTACGTATTTATTTGTCTAATGAGTGGGTCTATATGTATGTACCACTATGGATACTACCACTATCTTCTTGTCTACTACGGAAGGATATGTAATGGCATATATATTCTGGCTTGTGATGAAAAAAAAAAAATATATATATATATATATATATAGGTACCTGATTTAGGTTTGATTCAAAAAAAAAAAGTAAAGATTAAATATTGGTTTGTACATATCTATCTGAATTTTGAAAATGTGAAATATCGGAAAAAATTTCTAAGATAGTCTACAAAAAGATTTTTTTTTTTTTTTTTTGAAAAATTCAAGTTATTAGACTTACGTATAAATAGATATAAACGTTAACCAAAAGAGAATCTAGGTGGTTAAAAAAGCGCGTGCTCGATTACGAAAGTATAATAATCAGACCAACACATATAACGCATGTAGTACGAATTGTGATGATGAACATGATAGTTATAGATCTTTTTTAAGCTGCCTACTATTTCCTATCTAACAGAACAATAAGGATGAATCTAACTGGATAACTGGTCATACACTTCTCTACATTAATTATATCTATAAACATTATAGCTGAATTGATTGTTGTCTTCATGAGATTCATTTGAAGTCCCACTGCACTATGTGCCTAAACTGCTATAGTTAAAATTTAAGACAACTGAAGCAACATCAGATGGGGTACTTTGATCGTCAGTTGCACCTCTAGTCCTCTTCTCATAAATAATCTTGTCTTGAACACCATGACTAGCTATTTTAGCTCCGTAGTCTTCATTTTCGGTGGCATGATCAAAATTAGTTTCACATGTAAATGGGTTCGACCCTCCACCTATAGAAAATTTTCCATATTCATACCACCTCTACCATATTTTTCGCTTCCACCTTTTTCAATTCTTCATCATCTAGATTCTAGTGAGTTAATTACTTTTTGAAACATGGCTCCATTAGGTTTGTTTTATTTTGCTAAAATTGCTTCAAGGGAATTTCGTCTCAGTCAAATTCGTCTTGAATGAATTTCTCCTCACCCAAATTTTTCTTGAGGGGATTACTCCTCACCCAAATTCACCTAAAGGAGATTTTTTCTCACCTATATTCCCTTTGAGGGAATTACTCCTAACTTATATGTTCGCCTTGAGAGGATTTCTCCTCACAAGGATTCGATTTTAGAGAATTACTTCTTAGTTCTCACCAAAATCTGCCTTGAGGGCATTTATCCTCACCAAGATTAAGGGATTTTCGCCTCACCCAAATACACCTTAAAAGAATTTACCTCGGAGCATTTTTATCAAACAAGTTTTGCGGCCTCTCGCGAATATTTTAATCCTTAGTACTAAGTATATTACTATATTGTTATCCTAAAACATGAAAATAAAAAACATGTCTTGTTTGGCTCCAATTTTGTTGCAGCTGGTCAATAATCTCTTTTCTGCTCGGGCGTGCCAGCACCGTTCAGGTGCTGTTGTCGGGGGGTGTCCCTTGACCTGACTTCTTTGAGTGATTATGGACGAGGAGAGCACCAACCTCGTCGTGGGATTTTTTGTGCCTCGTGGTGAGGACTTTTGCTAAGCTTCTTTAAGATCACACAATCGATACTCAACGTCGTAGATCGAGTAGAGCGAAAATCACTGGGAAGTGCAGAGAACTTGTTAAAGCATGACTTTAGCGTGGCTGGTTTGCGAGGGTGTTACCCTTGCTTGGCTGGTTCCGTAACCGTTGTAGTCGACATACTACAGTCGGCTCCCGAGGAGACTAGGACCGAAGCACGTTGATAGAGGGTTTGGTGGCACTGACAGCCGGCTCCTGAGGAGACAAGGACTAGAGTGTGATCACCTATAAGAGAAAGAGAGGGATTCTCTAGAGAGACGTGAGTAGTCATAGAGATTAGTTGATGTTATTGTCTTAACTTCGTCGTAGCCTCTATATATAGGCTACCAAGCCATAGTGGTTGACCTTAAACAAATCATGATGGGTTAAGCACTAATGAAATTGTTAGGTTTAAGCACTTAAACACTAATGGAATTGTTAGGTTTAAGAACTTAAAAACTAATGGAATTGTGATAGGTTTTCCAATTAAGCCACCATAAAATGTAGCTGAATGCTTCCCCACGTGCATGTCATATTCCTTAATTGAATGGAGTATGAATATTCGCATTCTTGCAGCTTGCATAATCTTCCATAATTCTGCATGTAAGCTTTATTTAGTCTCTAAATAATATATTTCGAACTTGTCGACAATATATAGCTTGAGCCACTGACATTGGCTCAATTTCTCCAAGACACTCCTTGTCAAGTCAAAATGCTTATTTTGGGTTCAAACATGTCTCATAACATCTCATATGCAAGTCTGTGCAATTCAAGTAACATTTGTCAAGTTTAGAAAACATAACACAAAGAAGAAAATGTGAAAATAAGGAATGGTTGTTATAACTCTATAAGCCTATAACATGGTTTAGAGTTTGCTGACTGGGTTTCTAATTTTGTACATGTTGCCTCTAAAAATCACCTCGGCCTATACAGCCGAGAAATCAATGAACAAATTTCCTTCTCGATGAATAGATTGTGGAGCATGCCAGCACACAGCCAGAAGGCCAAGTGTGCAATTGTACGTGTAGTAGATGTAGATCTGACTTATCAAGCAATTGTTAGCTGAGAAAGGAACTTATTCTCGGCCGATAGTTCGCTGCCTTTGGATCAAGGACTTGTTGGCTGAAGGTCAGGTGAATTAGGTGTGGTTGTGAGTGTGAGTGAATACGAATCGTCTGGTCACAGGGCTTAAGTCAATTGGATCCAAGTAGTAACATGTAACTATAAAGATGAACTCGTAATGAATGTAATTCTCAAGATTGATAGCTATTATGCGACTACGAACAGTAAATAACATGGCCAAACAAATAAAGTATAAAGACAATAAGGAGCAAATAAAATATAATAACAATAAAACCGAAATCTTGAACGGCTGAAAATTATTAATTATTGTTTGAAAGAAAAATGGTTAAATGCTATTTACTCCTGGAACTTTCAGGGAAAAAACAGTTCAGTCCCTGCCTTTTCAATTTCACACGTTTACTCCCTCATCTCTTAATTTTGAACCAATAGGTCCATTCCGTCAAAAAACTATATTAAAATGTCTATTATACCCTCAGTTCATCTTTTTTCTTTTTCTTAATTTATTTTTTTTATCTTTTTTTTTTCCTTTTCTATTTATCTCTTCTTCTTCCACCTCTCTTCTCCTTCAACATCAAAATTTCTAAACGGACCAAATCAATCCGAAACACAAAACCTCTCTTCATCTGCTCAATCAAAAAAGGAAAACAAAAAAAAAACAAAACAAAAGAGAAAAAAATCTTTTCAAAAAAAAATTAATTAATTAATTAAAAAATTTGAGGGTAGAATAGACATTTTTGGTTGGAGAATAACAAATTGGACCTATTGGTCCAAAATTGAGAGATGAGGGAGTAAACATGTGAAATTGAAAAGGCAAGGACTGAACTATTTTTTCCTTGAAAGTTCAGGGAGTAAACAATATTTAAGAAAAACAATAGAACAATTCAAAATCGATACTAGGCTACAAGGAAAGTAAAGTAACTAAGATTGTAACTAGCAGAGCAAACTAACTAAGGAACAACGGAAATTCTACCTAAGCAAAAGATATGACGAAAGCAAGAAAAGTTTGATGGCTTGAGTTTATGGAGTTGTGTGTGTGTTATGTCTTCTGTCGACTCTTCTATTTATATTGGTTGCTCTGTGACTTGAACTGACCTCTTAGCTCTTTGAAGTTGAGTGGAATTCGGCCTCCTCTTGGCTCAGTGACTCTATCTTGCTTTGGCTCCAATACTTATCGTCGGCTGACTAGACGCTGGACTCTATCTTGCTTTGGCTCTGATGGTCGTCATCAACGGCTGTAATTAATGTTGAAGTAGACTATCTTGGATTGAACTCTCCTTATCGGCTAACGAACTTCAATTTGATTGAAATACTAACTTGATCAAATTTCATCTTTATCACTTATTGGCCTTCTTTGTCAATTAGCTATTATCTTCCCAATTTGAGTTCGAGTTGGAAACCGACTAGAGTGATTTGAACAATTGACCGATGGGCTTTCAGTCAATAAATCTCTTTTCAAATTGATGACTATGGGCCGGCCGATAACTAAAGGCCTAGCTCTTATATAACTCAACTTGGACCAATCGAAGTGTCCAATTATTCATCGGCCAACATTTCTGGCTACCAGCCCAAATTACTTGTTGAGCGGCTCATTGTAATGAGAAGTCATTCAATAACCATGCACATTAGCTATGTCCGAGTGAACATGCAAATGTGGGTACAAACAGTTCCATTTTAGGAAGTATTCTTTTTGTTTTTGATAGAGAAAAACAAACAAAGGCTAAATACGTAACAAAACTAAAACCTCACAAACCGTCTAATCGCCGTCAGTAAGAGTCTCGAGAGCATCTCTCTCTAAAACCTAGAGAGAGAAACCAGATCTGAAACCCAACTCACCACACCACACCACCCCCCTCCCCCTCCTCTCTCACCTAGATCTTGATCCTTCCGGATCTAGATCGACGGTGGAAGAGCTGGGGGAGGCCATTCCAGATCCAAATCTGACCTTTACCCAATCTCTCTTCTTCCCCACTGCTCATCTCCTTCATCAAGGTTTTTCAGCTCCTTTCTCACTCTTGTGGTGATTTTGTCACCCTCTGTGGTGTTCCTCTGGCGATGTCCAGCATAGGAGGACTTTGTTCCTCGGTTTTTCTGCTCTGTTCTTCTCACTGTCAAACAATCCCATACGTTTCCCGGTCGAAATTCAATCAACGTACCACACTACACATCTCCTCTCTTTACCGAGAACCTCCAAGAGGGTCCTTATGGCTGCCATTACAAAGTCTTGTCACTTATCTAGGCGAGTATGGGTGCTCACACATGGATTTTTCACCCCCCATTCTCCATTGTTACTGGTTTGTTTCTTGTTCTGGTTCTATGCCCTGGATCTCGGATCCTTGTCGGCTGCCATGGTTTTTTCTTGGTCTTGTTGGTGGAGAGAATGATGCTTGTGTGAGGGATCTCATCCCATTGGTTGTTGTTTCTCTCTTGATCTATGTTTTGGAATTTGTTTGGCATCGGTTTATCACGATGAAACTTTTAGGTGTTTTGTTTCAGGCGGCTCCTCGGCGCAGCGCAATCTGGACAACTACTAGGGTTTCAGTAGTGGGCTAGGTCTTTTATCAAGCCTATGTTTTAGTTTTTATTATTTTAAGGATTAATTTTCTGATACTGGATTTCTTGAAGTTCAAAAGGAAATTAAGTATTTGTCTATATGCGTATGTCCATCAGACTGGTTCGGTGTATTCCTTTCACAGTCCATTAGGCTAGCTTGAGGCAGCTTAATTGATCCTCCCTTCACCAAAAAAAAAAAAAACACAAACCTCACAGACCATGACACAAGACTGGAAGCCGAAAGAGAAAGAGAATAGTTCCAGGTAGCAATAGCAATATTCTGTATATGTCAAAAATGAGTGACACCGCATCAGGAAGTTTTGCTTCTCACCAATTGTGTTTCTTGATATGATTGAATCGACAAAAAGAAAAAGATCTGGTTAATGAAAGCACCGATTAGAAATAGAATAATGAGGACCCACTTAGACTCCTTCCAACAGAAGGCCGGTCTTGACTACTTGTGAAGCACGTCTGGAGACCCAATTGGACATCCCTATCCTCCTCCAATCACAAACTCTGCAACAAATCTTTCGTTTACACACAAATGGAAAGAGTTCAGAAATTCCTCACTTTTTTCATCTAAACTTGCTAGAGGGGGGGTTAGTCTCAACAGACAAAGATGCTACGTAATCGGGTCGGGTCGGTTCGGGTCGTATGACATGTCGGGGTTACTTCCAACTTCGAAGGCCATAAATACACCTTCACTCTTCTCCTCTGCTTCTCAGAGCTCACCATCGAGACAGAGAGGGTATATATAGCACGACAACAATATGAGCAGAGACAAAACGACACCGCTTTCAGTGCCGGTAGGCTACAGGTTCCTTCCCACCGAAGAGGAGCTTGTGAACCACTATTTGAAGAAGAAGATTCATGGTGGAAATGATTCCGAAATCAACCAAATCATCCCAGAAATAGACCTTTGCAAATACGAGCCGGCTGAGCTTCCTGGTAACTAAAGCTCAACCTTTCTCAATTCTAATCACTGCCCATTTCTGAATATGATACATTATGAACAAGGTTGGTTCTGATTTTCTTGTCTTTGTGTGTTGGTTTTTTGGGCAGCTTTGTTGGGGACTGAGACAGAGGCTCATGACATGGAGTGGTTCTTCTTGACCAGAAAGGCTTATAAGTACAACAAAAGCTCTCGCTCGAATAGGAGCACGAAGAAGGGATACTGGAAGATCTCAGGGAAGGAGCATGGAATTAAAGCTCGACGATCCAAAGCTGTGATTGGGATGAAGAAGACATTGACTTTTTACCAGGGTCGTGTGCCGAAATCGAAGAAGACCAGCTGGGTCATTCATGAGTACTATCTTCCTGGAAATGGAGTTATTCAGAAGCAGGCCCAGGTCAGTCTCTATTTCTCTTTGTCAGATTTCTCCAGATTGTGCCATGGAAGTGTGAAAAAGGGAATGAGTTTTCTGTGATTGTGCCATGCATGTACTAATTAACAACCGAGAAAGTGATAGGTCATATGCATATACTAATTACACGTGATGTAAAAGCCCAACTGCTTGAGCTCAAAGCAAGATACGAACCAAAACATTACTGAAAGCAATTATTAATTCTTTGAGTTCATCTTGCTATGACCTCAAACTCATGCCCTGTTTCAATGTGTTAACAGTGTTGCAGATTGTCCTGAACCCATTAGCCACATTTAAATAAAGCACAAGTTGCAACAGAAGAAGATAACTGAGTTTCCTTTCCTTGTTTTATTTTTGTTTCCAACTCTGTTTAGTGGATTGAGGGTTTAGTATGTCATAGACATCAATGGAGTTATAAATGAGTTGTGTGTTTGATATGTGTCATAGAGATTCATACTTAATAACCATGATCTCGCGTCAAATATATGCAGGGCGACTTTGTTATCTGTCGCTTGAAGATTAGACCAGATAAGAAGGATTCTTTGGTCAGTAATGAAGGACAATCCGGTAGCCCGAGTGTGTCTGAAATGAATCAAGAGGTAATGACAAAGATGTTCTTTGTTGTGTTGATATATGGACCAATATGGAGAATGAGAAGTGTATCGAAATTAAGATCTTGCTTGCTTATAATTTTGGATCCTGACTTTATACTCGGGCACAGGGAAATGTGGAGTTGCTATTCCATCAACCTCAGCCTCAGGACTGTTGCTCCTCAGCACTGCGATCACCGGTGTCCCAAGAGCTGGAAGCTGTTCTGCAAACCAACAACACTAATGATGATTGTAATGAGTTACAATCACCATTTGGAGATAGTGATTCCTGTCATCAAGATGGGAATGAAGTTTCAACCTGTGATGAATATGAGACTGTGTATGATGTGTTTCCACAGGTGAGAATGAACATGCTTTGTTGCTGTTAAACATTTCTGCTATAAATCCCAAGACCTATATCAAATCTTAAGTCAGCAAGACATGAATATAAACAGAAATTGCTGATTCTTATGTTACAAGAATATCTTTCCAACCACGGATGATATGATGGGCCTGCTAACTACATTTAGTCTAAGTTAGAGATGAAATTGCAGATGATATGTGAAATCGCATCCTCTATGAACATCTTCTTATACTAACTCAATATATGCATAAAATTATGAACCAATGCTTGGTTTTTTTTTTGTGATTGTTAATTCAGCTACGTGATCCGCCAGAAGAAAATCTGGATTCACTCTTTGGTCCACATCAGCCACAAGATTACTGCCCGTCCATACAGCAGTCACCAATATACACAAAGCTGTGGTATGTACCACATCAACTCCAGCCACAAGATTACTACCCTGTCATATTGCAGTCACCAATATACACAAAGCTGGGAGATGTTCCACATCCACTGCAGCCACAAGATTACGAGCCCTCAAAGTTGCAGTCACCAATATACACAAAGCTTGGAAATGTTCCAGACGCCAATCTCTATTGTGGTGAATGCAATAATTGGCAATCTGCAATTAAGAAAAAAATTTCAACCGATGAAGTTGACATACCATTTAGACAGATCATGTCTAATTCTGAAAATCAAGCTACAGATTATAGGGTTCTAGAGGTGAGAATGGTATGCTATATGAATTTTATCTCAAACAAGTATGTTCAAGCACCAAACTCAATGCTTGTTTGTTTTTTATTTTTAATCCAGGTGCATCATCCTCAAATCGAAGAAAATCTGGAATCAGTGGTTTATCCATTCCAGCCACAAGATTCCACATTGCAGCCACTGATGTACACAAAATTTGGAGATGCTCTACATAATATTGAATGCAATGAGTTGCAGTCTTCATTTGGGGATACGGATTCTTCTCTCACAAAGTTCTTGAATACAAATTTTGCTTACCAAGATGGTTTCAAATAATCTAACCTGCCAAACTCACTGGGAATGGTCTACCATGGAGATAGTGGAGTAAGCAATTGTACAAACACTGAAGTACAATATGTGTCTGCATTAGCTATTGGAAAAACCCTCCAATGTAGCTAATGAACTCCAAAAGGTCTGATATTCTCGTACAAAGATACAACAATATTCCAAGCAACACGAACTTTTTTAGAGGTATTGATGGTCTGCTCTCTGCACTCAAATTATTGGGTAGAATAGTCCCGGACCTCATTCTTGATAGTAAAGAGAAATGTTAGACTTTTAAGAGCATCTCTAAGTATCTTGTAAATCAAAGATCATACAAGGCAAATGGTTCCATTCATGGTCTTAAGATTGGAAGAATTTGAGAAAGCAGATTACATATCAAAACATAATGCACATTGATCACATAAACATACACAACTTGACTGTCACGAAAACAAACTGATCCAACCTAAAAAAACTAGAAGGTTTTCTTCAAAAGAGCAACTAGCTAGTCTTCAAAACTATTGGAGGAATAAACTACATCAAACTTCATATATCACCTTGCAAAATTTTCATTTGAAGTTTGGAATAATATGCCCTCTGCTCCGGATTCATAGTAGATGTATCCATAGACATAATTCTCATCTCAGCCTCAATTTTCCTATTCTCAGCCTCAAGTTTCCTAACTCGCAGTTTCTTCTTGTCAACTTCAATTTTCTCCTTCATAATTTCTAGTTTTCTTTCATCTCTTTCTTTTTTGTCTTGCTGTAATTTTTTTATTTCCACCAATTGATCAGTGGTTTCTTTCAGCTTTCTTTTCTCAGCCTTCTTACCAGGTGGTCTAGCCACTGGAAAGCAAGTGTTTTCTTCTTCTTCAATAACTATGTGAGTGCCGGTAGTTGAAGATGATAAGATATTAGTTATAGAAGATTTAGATCTTTGCTTACTTTTCTTGCTGTCCAGCTCTTACATTAGTTGTATCCACTTTGGTTGGTGCCTTAACAAAATCCAAGCATGATCAAGTGTGAACCTTCTCTTTTCTTGTGCTTCAAACATCTTCTTCGCATCTGCAATCTAAAGAGAGTAAAAAGCAATTAAAAAAAGCTGAAACATTATACCATCAGACTTCAGTAGCTATATTTAGTGTTTACCTTGTCTTGTTTAGTCTTCCCACTTTCATGTCTTTCATTTATAGCTGCAAAACATCCTGAAAATTTGTTCATCACCTTTTGTATTTTTCCCCACCTTTGTGTCAGCATCGGTTGTGAACGATCATTGTCAAAGGACTTGTACTGATGATAGTACTCTGTAATTTTCCCCTAAAAAGTATGCAGCTTTTGATCATTGCCTTGTATTAAATCCATACTAGTATTCAACCAAGCACTGATAAGGAGTCGATCCTCATCTACATTAAACCCGGGACCTATTGGAGGCCTTTTGGTAGCCATTTGAGAGATCTCATCAGCATTTTCATGATCTGAGTCTTGTGTGAAAAAACTGGGTATCTGTGAAGCTTGAGAATCCATATGGGAAGTCAACAGAAATAACCACAAGTGCAATGCTGAAGTTCAGTTGGGGGAACAGATGAACAACCACTTAATGAAGGTTATATAGAGTAATAGCCAGCAGTGAATGAAGTTGAGTTATTGTAAATTGCAAAAAGTTGGAGTCTGCAGGTCTTAACAGAGTTGAGTGTTTTAGGGAAGTTAATGCACACAAAAGCAAATCAAGAGAAAGATATGATCAATAATGCACATGAAGTGAATATAAACGTTATTTTAAGAGTTTCCTTGAGTCAATGTCAGAGTTCAGAACCCATTGTTCAACTACAAGACTCAAGAAGCCTGTTTATACAAACTAAAAAATCATATAGCAACCAGCAGCATCTACTGATGACATCAAACTTGTACTGAAAGTAAATAGCCACAGATAAAGCAACACAATCTGCAGTTTCAGAACACAACCTGCAGTTTCAGAACACACATGTGGTATGGGAAAATGGTAGGAAAAGGGGTAGGAAAAGGGTAATCTTTGAGAATGAGTATTACAAAGATGGGAGAACTAATTTAGCTTTGATGTTTCTAGCTATTGGTTTAAATGAAACCAATTTAATTCCCAACGGACATTTGTCCCAGTTACAGTTACTTGGTCAGTGATATGGTCATCAGTTACATGACCAGTTACAGTTACTTGGTTAGTGACATGGTCAGTTACATGGTCAGTTATGTGACCAGTTACAGTTACTTGGTCAGTGACATGGTCAGTTGCGTGACCAGTTACATGACCAATTACAGTGACATGGTCAGCACAACAACTATTGAATCCATTTTGCACACAGAGAAAGTAAAAGAAACATGCTTTAAATCACATCGGACTATCGTTTCCATTTTGCTCACAGAGAAAGCAATAGAAACTGATTTAATGCACAACCAAACAACTTTATTTTCCATTTTGGTAACAGAGAAAGCTGAAACATATTTTATGCACAACATCAAACTTTTCCATTTTATGAACAGAGAAAGCTTAAGCCTATTTAATGCACAACAACAAATTTTTCACAACCAAACAACTGGAAATTGATTATACGCATTTATATGAGTATAATTATATCTAAAGCACTAGAATTAAGTCAATCCTCATGTCAATTAATATGTAATTAATCTATTTTTATTTATTTTGTAGAAAATAAGTGAAATTGAGGAAACGAGAGAAAGTAGTGCAAGATTGGAGCAAATTGGAGTTTCCGACAAAATGACGAAATAGTCAATGCGAGTCAACCATGGTCAATGCCATCAAGGGAACATAATCTAATTGCCTCCGATAGTATTTGCGGAAATACATTGAGAAGGGAGAAGAAAGAAGAAAAGAAGAAATAGAAAAGAAAAGAAATTTATATAAATAAATATATATATTTTTTTATATATAATAAGAAAATGAAAGAAGAAGTCTAGGCCCTGCACGTGTTCATCTTCTAATTAATTAAGCAAAGAGTTTGCTTAATTATACTTGCTGACCTCTTCTTTCTTTTCAGCACGTGGCTGCTCCTCTCTTAGTTTGACACATCAGCCCTCATCCTAGACCAATTTCCTCTCTCACGAAATCTAGAGACCACCACCCTTATATTGGATTCTTTCCCTTCTCTCAGGAACACACACCAACAGCCGCACACCCCAAAAACCTCAAAAATCCTCTCTCTTCTCCAACATAGCCATAGACCCCAACTTTCCATTACCCACTCTTCTTCTTCACCGAGACACATCACCTCCACCTCCATATCTCTCCCTTCCCATTTTAAATTTTCATCACCAATTTTCATTATTTCAAGGGAAACTCAAGGGGTTTTCACTACACATCATCAAGGCTTCATCACCACAAAGAAATTTTGGCTTGGTAAAGAGTAGGAGCTTAATATCAAGTTAGGTTTATGTTTGCCTATAGCAAATTGTGAGCCTAGCTTGTGTTCCTCTCTCCTCTATCATTTCTCTTAATTTCTTATTTATTTGATGATGTATTTGCTAATGGGTTGTGAGTAGTTCAATTTTGGGAGTTAGGGTTGTGAAGCCCTAACTCATCTTGTATAAATATTGATGCTTTAATTTTAATAAATGCAATTTTCATTGTGTATGCTTTAAATCCGAATTTATTGGTCCTTAGAAGCATGTTTCTAGGCTTTGTCACCCTTTGAAATTATGTTGTGGGCAATTGTGATGAATAGATTGATAAATTGACAACTTATTGGTCTTGTTGCATCTAGGATTTAAGTGTAGTAACCATTAGCTAGCTTAATTGTAGCTAAGCTTGCTTGGGTCTCTATTATCTTGCACTCTAGGCCTCTAATTTTAGATATTGCGGCCTTAACCGGCGTAATG
>BDJD01006563.1:73569-84734 GCA_002564525.1 Rosa multiflora
TTACTTGGTTAGTGACATGGTCAGTTACATGGTCAGTTATGTGACCAGTTACATGACCAGTTACAGTTACTTGGTCAGTTACGTGACCAGTTACAGTTACATGGTCAGCACAACAACTATTGAATCCATTTTGCACACAGAGAAAGTAAAAGAAACATGCTTTAAATCACATCGGACTGTCGTTTCCATTTTGCTCACAGAGAAAGCAATAGAAACTGATTTAATGCACAACCAAACAACTTTATTTTCCATTTTGGTAACAGAGAAAGCTGAAACTTATTTTATGCACAACATCAAACTTTTCCATTTTATGAACAGAGAAAGCTTAAGCCTATTTAATGCACAACAACAAATTTCTCTCAACCTTTAATGCACACGCTTGCGAAGAGTTTATGAATCAAGTCAGAAATAAAAGCAAGTTGAGTAATTTCTCACCTAAACGGACTGTTAACAACTAAACAGCTGCTCACAACAAAATGAAGGAACCAAACTTCACCATAAATTGTTTGAGTTCGCCTCTCACTCCACTGCCTCAATTATCTATGCCAATATAAAAGCAAATGAGTCATTCTCAGAGTCAAGTACAAAATATACAAATAGACCACTATGTCATTATATCTTGAAAACAAGCTCCAACATAAATATCATTATATCTGTAACCACTAAGCACAAAGTGCCCCAAAACTACCATAAACAATATGTACTTACTGATATTAGCCAAGTGATGTTGCCACAAGTGCTCAACTAGATCTGCTTGGAGCATAGTATGTGTTCTCCTGTCACGAATTCGCAAATGATTGCTGATAAACTCCTCAAACTCTATTGTGTGATTACGGGAAACAAGAACATCATCAATTTTCATATCTGGTTTAGCATATTGCCTTGCAAGAGTTTCAAGATCATCGTTTGAAATACGCTCAACTCGTTCATCTTCAATAATCATGTTGTGCATTATAACACATAATTTCATGATCTTTGAAGTGTTTCACGATCCCAACAACGAGCCGGTCCACGAACAATTGCAAAACGTGCTTGCAGCACTCCAAATGCTCGTTCTACATCTTTCCGACATCCCTCTTGAGTTTTAGCAAAATTCTTTGCTTTCTCTCCTTGTGGACATGGAATGGTTTTGAAAAAAGTGGCCCACGAAGGATATATGACATTGGCTAGATAATATCCCATTGGCTAGATAATATCCCATTGTGTATTCATGATCATTGATCTTATAAGTGACTGGAGGGGCTCGACCTTCACGGAGATCAGCAAATAAAGGCGAACGCTCTAAGACATTAATATCATTATGAGAGCCTGGTAATCCAAAAAAGAATGCCATATCCAAAGATCATGTGAAGCAACAACTTCAAGAATCAATGAAGGTTCACGATGATCTCCACGAGAAAACATACATTTTCATGCAACCGGACAATTCTTCCACTTCCAGTGCATACAATCGATACTACCAAGCATTCCAGGAAATCCACGACTCTCACCAATCAATAACAATCTGGAAATATCATCAGAAGTTGGCTTTCTTAAGTATTTAGCTCCAAATACAGAGATAACAGCTTGGACAAACCTTTTCATAGCTTCAATTGCAGTGCTTTCACAGATTCTAAGATAGTCATCCACAGCATCTGCCCCAATTCCATACGCAAGCATCCTCATTGCAGCGGTAACTTTTTGTAGAAATGATAGCCCAAGACGTCCTGCTGAGTCCCTTTTTTGAACAAAATATGAGTCATGAGCTTCTACTGCAGCTAGAATATTAATTAAAAGAGCTTGATGCATCCGAAACCTTCTCCGAAATACAACTTCTTCATGAACAGGATTTTCTGCAAAATAATCTTTGAACAGTGTTTCGTGGCCTTGCAGTAATTGTCTATCTTTATATTTGCGACCAGGAATTGAGCCCCGACGTCTTCTTCTCCCCTTCTCTTGTAGAGCTTCAATCTGCAGATTCATCAAATCTTCATCTGATAATGAATTGGCAAGATCTCAAAATTCCTCATCTGCACCATCTGAAGATGAAGCTAAATTCTCTTGATCCATGATCCTAAGAAGAGAAAAGAATCTTGAGAAGAGGAAGATTGAAGCTTGAAGTTCTGGGTGATTTTTTAGTGGAAGCTTGAAGTTCTGGGTGAGAGGAGAGGAAGAAAGCCGTGAAAGGGAAAGAGAGTGTGAGAGAGAGTGAGAGAAAGAAACAATAAAAAATTAAAAGATAGCTTCAGTGGTTTCTGTCATTTTTGACAGAGGAGAGGTGGATGTCAAATCCACGTGTAAAAAGCTCATCTGTTGGAGAATGGTTTGGTCGGTCAAAAATACCCGTTGGGTGTCCAGATGGCAAAAGACCCATCTGTTGGAGATGGTCTAAGTAGTGCTGATATTTAAGTAGTTTTCTATACCAACTTTACTTTATGGTAGACTAGTGTATCACTTTTGTACTACTTTGTTACTTTTCTTCATCAAATGGGTTTCAGATGTTCTCTGAGTATGTCATATAACTATTTTTCTTCGACTGTGAATCACAATTTTTTTTTTTTAACCAAAGCTATCAATTACAAAATCAAAGATTCATAAAAAACTACTAGCAAATACAATGACTTTAACTTGATGGTACCAATAACAAAGTCAACATAACAAAATTAAAACAGACAAAAGCCGCACTAACAACTATTAATCTCACAACACCAAATTTGAACCTTAACCTAACCAAAACAATAAAAATTCTAAAAAATTCATAACATAAATTATGATTATCCCCATAAACTATAGTATCGGAGCCGTAGACACCATTGCAGGATAGGAACCAAATATTAAGATAACCTTGTTTTTAATGATCCAGTTGTGCTCAAGAGCGAAACAAACTCCCTCTAAACCTATTATTAATCTGATGAAAACTCTCTCCCAACCTAGCTCTCTCCCTGCTAGGGTTTGTGACCGCCGACCTTCAAGGCTGACGGCTCTACACCTTCTCCACGGCTTGTCCTTGGAGATCTTTGTAGGTTTAGGCCTACTCTTACTTCTTCTCCTCATTGTGGTGGATGGTGCAGCCGTTTGCCCTATCTTGATGGAAGTTAATGGCGATATTCATCGTCATGATGGATTTCGGGCTAGGATTGGATTATTGTTTGGGGATGGAGATCGATATGGGGAAAACTCTGTTCCTGGTTTCTTGAGTTGGGATGTTGGCGACCATAAGTTGCTCTTGGTTTTTCTGGTTAGATTCATAGACTTTGAGGCAAATTGGTTGACGACATCGGTTGATGGTGGTGGTGGCGACTTGTGGGTTCCAGTTATGTTGGGTCGTGTCTCTGACAACGGCAGCTATTTAGGGGTTCTAGGCTACAGCGGTGGTTGTGATGCATCTGGGTGTTGGTCGCAATTCTCTACTCGTGCCGGCGTTGGCAACAAAGATGCAGATTGGGACAAGGCTACCCTGTTAAAAGGGTTGGATCCGCTAAGTGGTGATGGTGGCAGTGATCATGCTGTGGTGGTGGACGACCAAGTTGTGATAGCGGCATCGGCGACATTGCTGTCGTCGATGGAGATTCTATGCATGCTAGGGTTTGCCATGGTTTGGATTATTGGGCCTCAAGTGGGCTGGATGGATTGAGTCTCTATGGCCCATAGTGATGTTTAATTTTTGTTTGGGTGGCAAAAACCAGTACCTTAGTTGGAACATTTTTATCGAGGTTTCTAGGTTTTTGTTAGAATAAAAGTGCGTGAATTTACCAAAAGGTGGGTGTACTCGGGATTTTATTCTTCTAGAATAGGGTTTCATGAGGTTTTAAGAAATGATTCTTTCTATTGACCCCATAGGGATGTTTCGTTTTTATACTGCTTGCTGATTTATAATGAAAGGGCTGACCAATTTCCATAAAAAAATTATTAAAAAAATCCCTCTAAACCTATAATATGAAGCATTGTTATCTTTCTTTTGTAAAAACAAAAATTCGTAAAGATTAACATATTTTCTTTAATTTATTTTATTTGGATAAATAATTCTTTTGAGACATTTTGAACTTTAGATGTTATTTTACATTTTCTTTGGAAAATATATACTAAATAATTCAAATCTGGACATATAAATTCTCTATAAATAAGCATTGAAAGATTTACAATGACACTGTATCATGTTCCTGAACAAGACTTTGATCCACTGGATAAGACATCAGAATGTTCCCACCAAAAATTTCTCCAATTTTTTTTTGCCAATGTGTCTGAATGTTCCAGCTGGCTGTGTGTATTATTTCCCAGTCTCAAATGGATAATTAAACAGAGGCTGAACTTGCAAGAGGGAGTTGAGATAAAGTTAGATTCCTCAAAAGGACAGTGAAATGTAAGAAATAAACGCGTGACTGGTCGTCAGATCGAGGTGGGACACACCAATGATGCAAGCCTTTCCATCCCACTCAGCTGAGCTTGCTCAGGAAGATATCAGTGACTTTGAACTCGAAACACAGTGATCGATCACTTGGGAGTTATGACAATATAAATACGACCTCACCCTTTCCTCTGCACTTCCAGAGCTAAAACAACACAGTCTATTCAGATTGAGTGAGAGAGAGAGATGATGATGAGCAGCGGCCGCATCACACTTCCTAAGGGTTTCCGATTCCGGCCCTCCGATGAGGAGCTGCTGAGTCATTACTTGGAGAAGAAGAATCAGCGCAAGGATCCCGAAGTGGAGGACATCATCCCTGAAATCAATGTGTGCGAGCACGAGCCTCGCGACTTACCAGGTAATTAAGCAAAGCCATCTATCTCTGGATTCTATATATATCTACTTGTTTTGTATGTACTGTGCGTGTGGATTTACCAAACCATCAAATAGTTCAAACTAAATTTTTAGCCTTGATTCACAGTCATGTACGTGAATAATCTGGCAGAGGTCAAGACTTGAGAGTTGTGTTGCAATTTTGCAGCCCTGGTGTTCACAAGGGCGGTATTTCTGGACAGGGAGTGGTTCACCATGGCGGACTCTCCGGACATGGAGTGGTACTTCTTCAGTCCGCGAGTTTTTAAACACAGCAAAAGCAAAAGCACTCGATCCAACAGGACCACGGAGGAAGGCTACTGGAAGAAGCAAGGCAAGGACCGCAGAATCATGACTCGGGCACGTTCTGATAAGCAGATCGGGGGGAAGAGGATCTTGACCTTCTACCAAACTGATGGAGTGCAAAAAAAACAGAAGACTGACTGGGTTATTCATGAGTATTATCTCACTAAGGCCGATTCTAATGAGCAGATCGGGGATTTTGTTCTCTGCCGCTTGAAGAAAAAGTCCGACAAGTCTGATCATGATGAGCAGGAAGGTCCATGCTACAGTATGGCCTTCATTGATGTTGAAAATCAATCATCCAAAGAGCTGGGAAATGTTCTTTCGATTTCTGTTGAAGGTCAACCTGATAGCTGCAATTCATCTGATTCCAATATGGTTGAAGAGGTAAGAACAAACATGCTTTTCGATTTCTGCTATGAAATTTTTAATTTGAAGCACAAGAAGTATATTGAAAATGTAACTAACACTATCTTGTTTGTGATTCTTGATCTAACAGCTACTTGATGAGCCAGGAAATCAACCTCCGCCACCTCAACTACAGTCACCAATAAAGCTGGGTAATGTTTCACACACCACCAATGTCCATATTGATGAATGTCGTAAGAGGAAATATCAATTTGCGGATAATGACTCTTCTGAGTCTTCTCCTACCAAAAATAATCATATTTCAACCAATGATGTTGATGAACTAGTTAGCAACACTTCATCTTATTCTGAAAGTCATGCTGCAGATGCTATTCCAAAGGTGAGAATAAGCATGCTCTATTACCCTTGCTTATTTAAAGTTTACCATCTGTACTTGCTCAGCTCTTTAAATAGATACTCATAAGAGTCCTGCACACAAAAACCACAACAAAAAATTTAACAATTTGGGTTAAAATCAAGGGGTTTCCATCTTGCACAAAGAATTATGCGAGCATATAGATATATAGAGCATATTTGAAGTAGTCTAGAACTATAGAAAAAGACTAAACCTTTAGCAAAGAGCTTGCATCACAAAAAGTAACAGAAATATAGAGCATATTAAAATATAAGTTTTGCAGAAAACACTATCAATCAAAAAGAATATCCTACTATCATGTAGAGGAAAAAACTTATAAAGCTGAAACCCTTATAATTAATTCCTTGTCTTATATTTTAAGGAAGCATGAAATAATTTAAGAAGATAAAATCTATTGTAAAATGTGGTGTTAATGTTGAAACTCGTAAAAGTGGAAGGAAACAAACACAATAAGTTGATTACAGCAAAGGAAATAAAGAGGAAGCAAGATATGCAACATATATATGTGTGTGTGTGTAGTGAATGTATACACAGGAATCATATGGCATATGAACTTGAGCATCAAGCAGTACTGGTTCGATGATTATTGTTAAGCTAGTTATGAGTAATGTGTATAACTATTTGGCGATAGCAATAATCTGATCACATGCAATTTTTGGAAGACTCAATCATAATGATAGCTGTAGGGTTAATTGGACAGATTGACCATAATATAATTGGATCATGCACAGATTTATTGAATCAAATTCACATGCTTTTGCCTTTGAACAGTCCAGTATTCCAACTTTTTTTGGAAGACTCAATCATAATGATAGCTGTAGGGTTAATTGGATAGATTGAACATAATATAATTGGATCATGCACAGATTTACTGAATCAAATTCACATGCTTTTGCTTTTGAACAGTCCAGTATTCCAGCTTTGTGGCAGCCAGCTGCATAATTATATGTTCGATCAAGAGGATTGATCTGAATGCCATATATGCCCCACCAAATTCTAGCTGATTTCTCCATAATTCTGCTTAAATATGTAGAGCTAATTACTGTTCTAAAAAGGTTGCTATTGCCAACACCACAGATCTTATAACTAAACCCAAAGTTTTACAACCAGTTTTCACCTGATCGATCACACCCCAATTCAGTTTTGAGTAATTACTGGTCTTTTTTCAGCTCCCCTGATATAAACTTTTGCCTTGCATCTAATTCTCAAGGCATACATATATATATATATATATATAACCTTTAATTTCCAGCAGAATTTGCAGGCATACATACTGCAACATATTAACTTTTTGTTAGGTTGAAAGAGCCATCGTTAGTATCCTCATCAACCCAAAGCGCACTCTGATACTATGATAAACATACAAAGTCCAAATCCCGGTGAAGAAACATATAAGAACTCATATACAAAAGTGCAGCGCACAGACACACACACACACATCACTATATGATTTATGAGTATAAGAATATATATATATATATATATATATATATATATATATATACACATATAAGATTTATGAGTATAAGAATATATATATATATAGATATATATATATATATGTATATACATATAGTGTATATATATATCTATATATATCACTATATGTAATGCATCTATACATACACATGTGTATGGTCCCACTGGAATTATAGTACACATATATCTATATCACTATATGTATATATGAGTATGCATTCATATACAAAAAGTACAGTACACACGAAGGGATGGGAATTATAGGCAACCAACCTAAGAAAGATGATTGGAATGTCAGCAGCAGCAGCTTCACAATTAACAACACCTCAAATGCGACCTAATCTGCATACAAAAAATCCAATTGATAAAATGAAAACAGAAAGCTAAATGACTATATATTATTAGTAAAGTTTGTCTAATCCTACGTATTACAAAGCTTACCAAAAACGATTCTAAAAATTGCAATTGCAAATTTTCAAAGCAATTGCAATTGTTTTTAGTAGTGATTACAGATTTTTCTAGATTAAAACAATGATAAAAACTTAGCTTTCTGCAAATTTGTTCTGCAAGGGATCGAAGACCACGTTCTGCAAGGGATCGAAGACCACGTTCTGCAAATTTGTCAATTACTGTGTGTGCCCTCTTTTCAATATCTGATTTGTTCCATGCCAAATTGAGTATCTACAAAATTAAAAATAGAAGGGTTTGGAAGGTTAGATCATTTTCTATGTGAGATATGATTTCAATATTTTGAATTGATATACTAAGTACCTGCTCTGGTGCACCTTTGCTCACTCTGTGCATTTTACCAGCTTTGTCTAGGTATGTAAGTGCTGTCCTCTTATCAGTTGGATTGAAAGGAAGGAAGTGAACTTCTGTAATTCCGGCTCATGCCTTACAATTGAGCAAGAAGAAAAACTCAGCTCAATGAAACCTTTAATAAAGAAATCACTACATTGAATCACATATTCTTGTCCAGTTTCTCTAAAAAAATCAGTTTTTACAAGCCTGTAAGAATTGCATTAACATTTTCAGTTATAAGGTCTACTACCTCCTTAGAATCAACCAGCATTGCAACAATTGCTGCATCAATGGCATCTTGATTTTCCAACCTTGAAGCTCTTGCAGCCATCAATACAACCGAGTCTTTTTCTACATCTTTAGCACACACCTGCAAATGGAAGCGGAAGTCAAATGTCAAATAAATCCGATATGAAATTTACATATGAAGAAAATACAATAAGATTTCATATTAATTTGTGCAAGCGACCTAAGCAGCTGAAAATTAATCTTGAGACAAGAAGACAGCTTCAGAGAACAGGTACTTTATTCATAGATATGGTTTTCCCAGAGTATTGAGGTTATATTCATATATTGGTAGATGCAAAATGTATTTCAGTATAATATCAAGTATGGAAACTGTTGGCATTGTCAATAGTTCTTTTGTGCAGAACACTCCATCAAAATGTGCATTTAGCTTTATGAGCTAGATTAATTGCATAATTCACTGCAAAATCCGTGAAACCACCAAAAAAAAAAAGGAAAGGGAAGAAAGTCATATGACAGGATAAAAAAAAGTATCACCTCTATCAGATTCTTGTCCACTGTTAACTTGTTGAGAGTTAAAGTTCCTGTTTTATCACTGCAGAGCACATCCATCCCAGCCATTTCTTCAATGGTTGTCATTCTCTTTGTGATTGCACCCTGAAAACAGAAACATTAACTAAGAATGAAACAGGAAAACCTAAGAAAGAAACAAAACAATTTGCTAATTGTAAAGACTAACAAGAAACATTAACTAAAAAGATTTTAATTGTAGAAACTAGTTG
Organism: Rosa multiflora; assembly: GCA_002564525.1. Taxonomy (NCBI): domain Eukaryota; kingdom Viridiplantae; phylum Streptophyta; class Magnoliopsida; order Rosales; family Rosaceae; genus Rosa; species Rosa multiflora. Next base: position 82,721 of record BDJD01006563.1, read on the forward strand.
GGCATAGAAAGATATATTCACTCACTAAGTTGATTGCCGTCGATTTGTCTGAGAAAATAGTGACTGCTGTAATGCAAACATTTGCGCTGTAAGAGAAAACAAAAGGTTAAAGATAAGTTGTGTAAGCTTGACTATTAGTACAATTTCAATGTTCTCAGCAAACAAGATGTTATCAAGCAAATGTTGTTTTTAGACAACTCCTTGGTGAGTCATCTGCCATCGTGCCACACATTTATTTAGTATAGTTTCTAGACATATTATTTGGATGAGTATGGCCTAAGAAATTAATCCAGCAACAAGAAAGAACACATATAACCCCAAAACCAAAAGCCACAAACTGGCAAGCGCATACCAGTTGACCAAATATATTCAATGCCTCTCCCTACCCTCAAATTTGTCCTTGACTCGATACTTTACTGCCTAAATTATGTATACGCATAAAAGTTTCCTTCATTATTCCAAACTGGCAAACTCCAAGAGGATATGCCATGAGTTACAAGACAAACAGCTTACCTGCTATGTACAAGTGATGACCATTGACTACTGGAGCTACTTTAAGAGATGAGTATAGATTTGGCATCCCTCATCTATATAAATTTTAAGCAGCAAGAAATCTAAGTGCTTTAACTGATCGAGCTAGTTATATAACTTGTGTTTAATAAGGCATGAGTACAGATCTTGCATCCCTCACCTACATAATGTATAGCCAAAGAAAAGCATCAATTTAAAGTGGAACGAGTCTCCTCCTAGCTATCATCTCCTAACATCAACTTAAATGTAACAAGCTAAAAAAATTTTGGACTACGAGTTCAGTGAACCCTTTAATAATTATGCAGACTTACTGTGTGATTCTTCATCTGTTAAAATGGACAATAAAGAGAATCACAAACCCAGCAAAGAAAATACAAATATAACTCAACCCCAAAAATAAATGTACTGATAACATACCATCTGCTAAAAGAATATCTCACCAGTTTAACCAAATGTACCGGAAACCAAAACCTCTACAACTAGTAATTATTCGCTGAACCTGCAACCCATTGAATTCCTTAACAGAATCACAATAAAATATTGAAATTTAACCAAAATTAACCTCCAATTTAATGAAAATCCAAATTGCAGAAAACAACAAACTATGAATAAGAATTTGGATCCTATGCAGAATAGTTATAATAAAATACCTTTCCAAAACGAGGCAAAGTAGAGTGGTGAGGATGAACTGAAAATAAGAGCCATGCTCAGCTTGCCGATTTGGAAACCAAAATTTCTTCATGGGCATTTGGGAATCTATCATGGATCGAAAATTAACTCAAACCTCATAAAAATTGAGACAGTCGTCAATTCATACAAACACAGAACATAAAAGTACAAAATCGAGATGTGGGGTATTGGAGCTGAGGGGTTAGGATTTGTGTTTTGGGTATTAGGGTTTTTGGGTCTGGATTGCATTTAAGCGGGATATGAGAGCGTGAGAGAGAAGACTGACGGAAAAAACGGAGGGGGAAGGGATGTGTGATTCAGATTTGGGTTTTAGCCGAAAGGAGAAAGAGAGACAACAGAGAGATGGAGAAAGACAGTGAAAAAAAAAAAAAAAAAAGATAAATTAGAGCAAACCTAATGAGCGCCAGATTCGGCCGAGGGTGCGTTCGGGTCGGGATTCATGCAGTGCTGATCGATGAAGAAGACCGGGTAGAGGAAATTGGAGGCCTTGGAGGCGTGCTCGAGAGCAGGGTTGTCGTGGATCCTCAGGCCCTTGGAACCTGAGTTTGGACGAAGACAGAAACCCAAGTTCTGAAGAGAGAGAGAGAGAGAGAGAGAGAGTGCTTGGGCGAGAAGAGAGAGAGAGCGCTTGGGCGAGATAGAGACAGAGAGAGCTTGGGTTAATTAGGGCTACATATCGAGATGTTAGCGGGGAAATAGAAATAAGTTATGCGACGGCAAGAGGAAAAGGCGTAGCAATTGATTACAAAGTTACTACGGCAAAGATTTTCCGTCGCAAATGATAAGACTTAAT
>BDJD01006566.1:12169-39140 GCA_002564525.1 Rosa multiflora
ATAATAATAATAATAATAATAATAATAATAATAATAATAATAATAATAATAATAATAATAATAATAATAATAATAATAATAATAATAATAATAATAATAATAATAATAATAATAATAATAATAATAATAATAATAATAATAATAATAATAATAATAATAATAATAATAATAATAATAATAATAATAATAATAATAATAATAATAATAATAATAATAATAATAATAATAATAATAATAATAATAATAATAATAATAATAATAATAATAATAATAATAATAATAATAATAATAATAATAATAATAATAATAATAATAATAATAATAATAATAATAATAATAATAATAATAATAATAATAATAATAATAATAATAATAATAATAATAATAATAATAATAATAATAATAATAATAATAATAATAATAATAATAATAATAATAATAATAATAATAATAATAATAATAATAATAATAATAATAATAATAATAATAATAATAATAATAATAATAATAATAATAATAATAATAATAATAATAATAATAATAATAATAATAATAATAATAATAATAATAATAATAATAATAATAATAATAATAATAATAATAATAATAATAATAATAATAATAATAATAATAATAATAATAATAATAATAATAATAATAATAATAATAATAATAATAATAATAATAATAATAATAATAATAATAATAATAATAATAATAATAATAATAATAATAATAATAATAATAATAATAATAATAATAATAATAATAATAATAATAATAATAATAATAATAATAATAATGTGTTTAGAGGGGGACCTGACCTTTTTGATCATGAACAATAGGACTGAAGTTTATGACAGTATGAAATACCAAGTTCAAGGCTTTAAGCTCGGGCTCTTGCTTGAAAAATTAGTCATCTGGAAGCTTGTGACATTGTTATGTATTTGGTCTGCCCGGGTTTTTTAAGTAGTTTCTTCTAGATTGATTTTTTTATTTTTTTATTTTATTTCAAGTGGCCTGTTTGCTATATTAAAGTTGGTTCCTGACTTAGCTGGAGAATGTGTGAGCTTTTTAGATTTTATTACAAATGTTGCTAATTATGAAGACGATTGAGATGACTTGCTTAATTGGCTGTCGATTGGTATAGCTATCAGGACGTACTTTTGATGATGATCATTTATTTGCTAAAATGCTCAATATGTATGTTCACTCACTATACCACTCTATATAGGCTTAAGTGGGTAGTAGACATTTCTGCTTGGTACATGATTGTAGTGGTTAGTTCCATTTTGTTTTCTTGGGCTCAGAAAGGGTTTGCAATAATTTAGGCACATTAATCTCCCACTCAAATTAAAGAAAAATGAAGTTGAAGTCTCATTGGAATGCTATGTTACTTATGGCAATTCTAGCTGTCATCTGGATTCTTGGGACCATACACACTGTGTGATAGAGATCAATTACAGAAGTTGATTTTCCAGAGGCTGGCTTTAACTCAAACGGGTAAGTATTTAATTCAGATTCAGATTCAAGACAGGCTTGCATCTGTGTTATTTGGAATTGCTGTTTAAATTAAAAACTTTGATTAGTATCTTCAGAGAGAAAGACTTGGAAGATTCTCCTTTTTCAGTTTTGGCTTCAAACTTAAATGAAGAAGTTTTAGAGTTCATAAGAAGGTCCTGGAGCTATGGAAGAGGTAAAGTCCTTTTATCTTCTGCAAGTTAGCCAAGATCTCTCATTTTGCCAATTTATGCTTTTCTTAGTATTCGAACAAGTGTACGTGAGTGTTTTCTTTCTTGAGTATGTTGTTTTTTTGTTTCTGAAATGTTTCCAAAATTAGGCTCTTAAATTGTTGTTAGTTAATTATATTGATTTTAGTTATACTGATGTATCTCTTTTTGGTTTAGTTTATGTTTTTCCCTTTGATACTTGGTGATTTTAATTTAAAAGTGGTCAATTTAGACTTATTGTGTTCAGTGGAGGGCTGCAGAGAGGATCAAGAAGAGTAGTACGTGGTGGAGAGATTGGTTCGGCCTTGGCAACAGAGGGATCAAGTGTATATGATCGAGCTTCAGCTTCGCTTTTCTGTGTGATCAAATTTTGCCATCAACGTCAACGATCATGAACGCTTGGTGGGATTTCGATTTGGTACCAACACACTCTTAATATAACAGAACAGTACGTCACATAGATATTATGGTAAAAAATAGATATTTCTTTATTTGCAAGAGCTTACCATTCCCTCTTCCAGTTTGGTAGTAAATTGTACAATCTTCGTTAGTGACTGCTGTCATGATAAATCTTCATTTCAGGTATTTGTGAAAGAAACTGGGACCCAGAACATTGAATCAAAGTCAATGTTGTATCAGCAAGAGCTTACCACTCCTTCTTTATGCATTACATGTAAGTGGTGAAGTTGATATGATTACATGAAATATGTAAGGCTGCTGCACTTCACAAATGCTAGCTTTTCTAGACTAGGACTAATACGTTTACTTTGTATTGTTATAATTTTCTAAAGAAATTCTGAAAATCGTAATATTTTTTCTCCCACCTATCGATGACATAACACAGAAATAGCATTGGTTAAGCGAAGACTATATATTAGTTTGGTTCCACAATGACCTGTGCTGAAGTAATTTCATTTGTTCATTGGATAAAGCTTTATGCTTTCCATTTACATTATGCAGGGCAAGCATTACTCCTAGAACTGTGTTGATCATTCTGGCTGGAAGGTTTAGAGGCAATACAGTTATTTTTTTGAAGCACATAAATTGCACTGAAGGAACAAGGGCAATAACGTCAGTGAGCCAAATTCACTTGTGAAGGAAGTAGGAGTTTTGAAATTGAAGCTGAAGCAGCAGAGGATAAGGGGTCAAGGCACATCATGATAATTTTTTTGTTTATTATGCTCACTGTTTAGGTCTGATGTATTATTGTGAATGAAGTATTGTTGGGAGGTGTTTCGTAAAGTTTTGAAATTTGAATGTTTAGGTGTGCAGATTTTGCAATTCATGATGAGCATGGAGGTTGATTAGCTGCAAAATATGCTAAGAAAGATTTGCATACATATGTACTTTCAGTTGCATTACTATGTGAGTTGGTTTGTTTACTCGGTTTGATTTCATGTATATGCTATGCAGTTAACAGCTTACACTGAAACAATCATGATTTGATGAAAACTAATAGGTAGTAAGATTTGATTTGAGCAGTACTTCTTATGCAGGAATGATATAATTGTCTTCCGCATGCACATTAGTAGATAACGGATTAATTTTATCTGACTTACTGCATTCCTGCAATTTGTTCCAGTCTAATTGGATTCTGTGGTGCTGCAGTTGATTGCTTCTTAGATACGTCATTCTGCATGGTACAAATTTATTATGCAATTCTGCCACTTTGCAAGATACGTCTTTTTATTCTATACTTCATATATTTTGGATTGCTTCTTAGTAGGTGATTGTATTTGAGTTTTGATTACAGGGGCTATGGCTGGTTGCTTCTTATGAATTAGCAAGCCTAAAGCATTTTTAGTGGATAAATAAGTGGATGGTGCACTTCAGCAACTCAGGTAATTATCTCTCTAATTTCCAACTTTGGCACCTCACTTTGTAAACTTTTGGTAACAAGTCAAATAATTCTCTATATGTTTCTATATACTGCCAGGTTCGACATTTTTCGATAGCTTCTGCAATGACCATAAAATGATGCTCCTACAAGATCTACAGAGATTGGAAGCTACAGAGATTGGAAGCAGTTCTATATGTTTCAAGAGTACATCATACTTGGTAATGATCTATAATTATTACGGTATCAATGTTCACGCCTCACAGGTTTAGTTGCCACTGATTTTGGAGTGAAACATAAACATACTACTATGTAATATTAAAAGATCTATTGTATTACAACTCTAACTATCATATAACAATGATTCCCGCAGCAAAGCGCGGGCTCACTTTCTAGTATATTTCTATATACCACCACACCGAAGCTACGGCAATGAGACCGTAGCAAAATTTGCTATTGAAAAATTGGCGGGAATCAAATTTGGCAGGAAAAAATATTGGCAGGAAAATTTTTTGGTGGGAAGTAATATAATTATCATAATATTAATTACGATGCGACTGAAATTTGCCGTAGTAAATTTTGTAATAGCAACGCCATTAGGGGTAGCAAGAAACCGTCGCAGACTAAGTGTCGCAAATGTCTTTGCCATCGCAAAAATAGTCTGCGACGGCATTTTGCCGTGGCTAAAGGTATTGGCGACACCACCAACAGCATCAGAAGCTTTGCTGTCGCGAATGCTTTTTTGTGACGGCAAAACAGCTTTTCGCGAGGGGAGGATGCCGTGGCTATTGCAATTTTTTTTTTGTAGTGGGTGTTGTTTGACATTGATAAAAACACTTATGGGGCTTAATACAGTGCATTATTATTTGTATAATGGTTACAAGTGTCTACTATTTTCTCATTACTTGTAAGACATAGCAAACAGTATCACCTTTATCTTCAAGTACTAAATAATCTATTCCTAAATTATTTTTGGAATGTAATGACGATGCTAAGTATCTGAATATGAAAGAGTACAATAGCAATTTGTTTTATGCATTCACATATTTCTGGTTTAGATGTGGTATAAATTTCTTGTTAGAAAGTTGATTTGGAATCCACAATTACAAGCTATTGTGGGCTATATGTTTGGGTAAAAGATTGCAAACATGTTTTAATGCTTCCAAATTGTTTTAAAGCAAATGTATTAAGTTGTACTGAATACATGTTTGTTTTGGTTTAATGTCATTGAAGTATGGCAGGTTTAGTGGGAGTAGATAGCTTCTGTCACGCCCCGAATTTTGAATAAAGAAATTCAAATCCAAAACGAGAGAACAAACACAAGAAAACACACATAGAAAATTTTTCATTTAAATTAAGCAACCAAACAAACTGAGCTCACAATGTCAATACCGACTCATTCTTTAGAGTCACATATTACATTACAGATAGTTTACAAATCAAACTGAATGACAATTCAATAAGTAAACACACCCACCACAACTCACTACACAGTGGAAGACTTAAAACTAAGAGCACCATTCCACGTCCACGCCATCGAACGTACACCTCAGCTTTGATAACGATCACTTTGTCATGCCCCGAATTTTGAATAGTAAATTCAAATCCGAAACATGATTACAAGTTTACAACTAAACAAATAACGTCCTGAAATTTTTTTTCCAAAAACCAACATCTCACAAACCATAATACAAATCTCGTAGCAAACTATCTCTCGAGTCAAATATTACAATACCACCATAAATAAAAGTTACGCTCAAAAGAGTCTACAACACACCAAAATAGGTTAAGTGCTGACGTCAACCCCGCTGCTCTACTCAGCTCGCTCTCTACCCTGATTATCCTGACCTGTAGGATTATCCGCTACACCATTTGAATAGTATACCGGGATTGCAACAACACAAAACCCGGTAAGCTTTTTGCAAAGCTCGTGAGTAAATAAGAAATGAACGATTGATTTAATAAATCACAAGTCCTTTAATTAACTCAAGTAAACATCCAACAATCTCAACATCCACAAAGAAATATCAATCCGACACACAGGAAACAACATGGAACACATTTCCACAATCACCAAATCACAACTCTCGCGACTTTGGCACCTAATCACAACTATCGCCACTTTGGCACTACGTTAGAGCTCTAACCGCCTCGTTACTTCTGACACCTTGGCCTAGGGTCAAGCAACGGCACCTCCAGGTTAACTCAGTAACCCGCGAACTTTGGACTATTTCATGTCCTCAGAACAATATATCCCCGTTATTATTTAACGGTCGAACTTTGGATCACCCTGTCCTCAGAACACATACACTCCGGTTATCATTAACCAAAGATCCTTGGACCATTCGATCCTCGGAATCCTACATTCTCTATCTTCTATTCAACTCACAAAATCAACATGCTTATCACCAACATTTATCAAAATATTAACAACATAATAAAATCATGTTATCACAATTCCACACCTCAATGTCACACCATTCAATATATAATCACGTAAATATATTTCCAAACCCCTTTCAAACAAATAATAATAAATCACGTAAATATATATATAAGTAATCATCCACTCAGGAATGACTACTAATACCAACTATAGTTCACACGTCAGAAAACCGTGAAATTCATTTTTTTTATATGTTTAAAAACTCATTTTCTCAAAACCATTTTTCACACATATATAGCAATTAAATGTAAATAATGAAATTCGGTTCGTAAATGAACCACGTGAGATTTACACACCTCTAAACTCCCGCTGCGTCTTCTTACAGCTCAAAAATACGATTCACAATCGTCCGCTAACAAATCCGTCAAACACCTAATCAAAACGATATTTAACTTAATGCACAATTCAAGAAATGCACTTATACGAAGAGCCAACGGTCGGATCTTCACCCGTGACCACCCAAAGTCATCGGGACAGTCCTACGATTATCATAGCAAAACTACAAGTCGATCGGACGGCTTGATCCTCACGGATCACAAACCAAATGATCGAAATCGTAAAATTCATAACTAAATCATACGATATCCAAAATTTAAGTCTTGCATGTTGAAATGATCATATCGACATGTAGAAGACAAAAATGGGCAGAAAATGCCCTTGAGGTGGCCGGAAGTGGCCGGAAATGGTCGCAGGAATTAGAGGCAGAGCCGCCGCCGACCACGGCCTATGGTGTCGGGGCCAAGCTTTTCCTCTTCGTTTAATCATTTTGAGCAACTTTCATAACTAGCTCGAAGTCAGAAAATGAACGCAAATGATCGAAAATACCTCAAACAATCCGATTTGGCTGGAAATTTTCCAGGAACCGGCGAGAGCTCCGACGAACGAGAAAACCTTCACTTCAGGTGCTGTCCTTCTTGGAGCTTGATCAGGAGGTAGAGGCGAGTTCAACAAGCCAAGAAACTCGAGTTTTGGTCGCCGGTACAAGGAGAAATTGGCGTTGAGCTCAAAACGGGCTCAAACCGAAACCATGCTCCCGCTGCCGCTACAGGCCACGAGGCGGCGCAAGGCTGCCACCGGCAGCTACGCAAGGTCGAGGGGAAGCTAAAGGAAGTTTTTGGTGTGGTTTGGTGGCCGGAGGAGGGCGAACGGAGCCGGAGAAGGGAAGCTTTGTTTTCGGCTCGGGCTCGGGAGGAAGAGAGAGAGAAAACTGTGAGCGGCTACCAAAAATAGCTAGGTATATATAACCAAAATGGAAATGTTTCCAAACACGATAACTTCTTCGTACGAAGTCCGATTATTGCGTTCCACTTATGCAAGAACTCGTATCGACGAGCTCTACAACTTCTGTGAAGGAAGTTTTCCCAAATTCCGTACGTACAAAAAGTCGATTTTAGTGACCCCCCCTAAATAACGTTTGTTTCGAAAATAAACTCATTCGAAACCAAATTTCCCACACAACCACATACGAATCATGCCCAAAATTCATATATCATAAAATTAAACAACCATCGAATTACAAAACATTTAACTGAGAATTTCGGGCCCTCACAGTCTACCCTCCTTAAAGGAATTTCGGGACGAAATTCAGGCACACTCATCGACGAACAACTGTGGATATCTCGATCTCATATCCGATTCCAACTCCCAAGAAGCATCACCCTCGTCATGATGACTCCACAAAATCTTGACTAAATCAACCTCTTTCCTACGAAGGCTCTTCGTGGACCTATCCAAGATACGAACAGGTTCAACGACGAATGTCACATCCGGATTCACCTCGATGGCACCATGATCAATCACATGGGTCTCATCTCGAATGTACTTCCTGAGCATAGATACATGGAAGACATTGTGTACCCCAGACATGCTAACAGGTAAAGCAAGCCGGTATGCCAAGTCTCCGACCCTTTCCAAAATCTCAAAGGGTCCAACATATCTCGGTGCCAACTTACCCTTCTTGCCAAATCTCACCACACCTTTCATAGGTGAGACTTTCAAGAACACATGGTCACCCACCACAAACTCCAACGGTTTTCTCTTCAGATGTGCAGTACGGATCCTGTCTCGGATGGTAGGAACCTTCTCTGTAGTCTCCCGAACAAGCGCAGGACCCAAGAGCTCCTTCTCTCCAACATCCGCCCAACATATAGGAGTCCTACACGGCCTACCATAAAGAGCCTCATATGGAGCCATACCGATGCTGGAGTGATAGCTGTTGTTGTAGGCAAACTCTACCAATGGTAGATGATCCGCCCAACTTCCCTTGAAGTCCAAAACACAAGCTCTAAGCATATCTTCCATCACCTGGTTCACTCTCTCTGTTTGCCCATCAGTTTGTGGATGAAATGTAGTGCTCATAGCCAAAGATGTGCCAAAGGCCTTATGGAATCTACACCAAAATTCTGAGGTGAAACGAGCGTCCCGATCAGAGACAATCGTTACAGGCACACCATGAAGCTTCACTATCTCATCAAGATACAACTTACACAATGCATCACCTGAGTAAGTCTTCGCCACAGGAAGAAAGTGTGCTGACTTTATCAATCGGTCAACAATCACCCAAATAGAGTCATAACTTTGTCTAGATCTAGGCAATCCGGTCACAAAGTCCATGGAGATCTCTTCCCATTTCCATACTGGAATCGGCAAAGGTTTCAACATTCCTGCAGGCCTTTGATGCTCTGCCTTCACCCGCTGACAAGTAAGGCACCTAGATACATACTCACCCACATCCTTCTTCATCCCAATCCACCAAAACTGTCTTCGTAGGTCCATATACATCTTGGTACTCCCTGGGTGTACCGTATATCGAGATCGATGTGCTTCCCGCATGACCTCCTCCTTGAGGTTAGCACCGCCTGGAACATACAATTTCAATCGAAATCTCAATCCACCATCAGCTCCAACTGTCCACTCAGAGGGACCTTCCTCTTTGGCATCAAGAATCATATCAGAAATCACCATTTGAGCAAACTCATCCTGTGTCTGACTCTGAATGATCCTAGAAATCAAGGTCGGTTGTAGAGTGATACTACCGAGAAAGATTCCTTGTCCTTCTCCTGTGGGCTTAAGGTCAAACTCATATACAGTATCCAACATAAGCCACTCCTGAACCATAAGAGATGCCACAATTCCCCTAGTTTTCCTACTCAAAGCATCCGCCACTACATTGACGTTTCCAGGATGATACTCCAAGGTGAAATCATAATCTTTGATGAGGTCTATCCATCTTCTCTGCCTCATGTTCAACTCATTCTGAGAGAATAGATACTTCAAACTCTTATGATCAGAAAATAGTTCGAACTTCTCACCATAAAGATAATGCCTCCAAATCTTCAAGGCAAAAACCACTGCAGCTAGCTCTAGATCATGAGTGGGGTAGTTTCGCTCATGCACCTTCAACTGTCTAGAGCCATAAGCAACAACCTTACCATGCTGCATCAATACACAGCCCAAACCTTAATGAGAAGCATCACTGTAAATAACTAAACCACCGCCACTAGATGGAATAGTCAACACTGGAGCTGTAGTCAATCTAGTCTTCAGCTCATTGAAGGCTTTCTCACATTCATCCGTCCACACAAATTGAGTGTCTTTCCTTGTCAACTTGGTCAAAGCCGAAGCAATACTAGAAAACCCCTCAATGAATCGCCTGTAGTACTCTGCCAAACCAAGGAAACTACGGATCTCTGTAACGGTAGTGGGGCGACTCCAACCCATGCCATCACTGCTTCAACCTTCGAAGGATCCACAGAAACTCCATCCTTCGAAACTACATGACCAAGGAACTTGACCTCCTTTTGCCAAAATTCGCACTTCTCAAACTTTGCATACAACCTTTCTTTTCTCAAAATCTGCAGCACCACCCTCAGATGCTTCTCATGCTCGTCGGACGGCTTTGAATAAATCAAGATGTCGTCAACGAACACCAACACACACTGATCTAAGTAAGGACTGAATGTGCGGCTCATCAAGTCCATGAATGCTGCAGGTGCATTAGTTAGACCAAAAGGCATGACAACAAATTCATAATGCCCATACCTGGTCCTAAATGCCGTCTTAGAAATATCTTCATCCTTCACCCTCAGCTGGTGATATCCAGATCTCAAATCAATTTTGGAGAACACCGTAGCCTCCCTAAGCTGATCGAACAAGTCATCAATTCTAGGCAAGGGATACCTATTCTTGATGGTCACCTTGTTCAGCTGCCGATAATCCACACATAATCGGAGTGAATTATCTTTCTTCTTCACAAACAGCACTGGTGCGCCCTAAGGAGAAACACTAGCCCGAATGAACCCTTGTGCAAGTAATCCTTCAATTTGAACCTTCAACTCCTGAAGTTCAGCTGGAGCCATCCGATAAGGTGCTCTCGATACAGGTGCGGTACCTGGTATCACATCAATGGAGAAGTCCATTACCCTTTTCGTAGGTAATCCTGGTATCTCCTGGAACATATCAGCATACTCTGACACTACCGGAATCCCTGCAATTTCTGAAGTACTACCTACTTATTCAATGTGTGCCAAGATCCATGCCCTCATGGCGACGTCAGATCTCAGGCAACGATAATGAAACACTGGTTGCCCAGGGGCATGGAAAGACACAATCATTCTAAAACAATCGATCACTGCATAGTTCGGACTCAACCAATCCAAACCTAGCTAAAATCACATCATACGTGTGATCTGGAATCACAATCAAAGATGCAGTGAACTCTCTACCACAAATTACAATAGGGCAATCATCACAAAACATACTAAGCTCAAGAGAGACGCAAAGAGGCGATGTAACACACAAAGATCTAGTAAGCGGTATAGCAGTCAAACCCAACACATCTACCACAGAACTAGATATAAAAGAGTGGGAGGCTCCCGTATCAAACAGTACTCTAGCAAGATAGTTATAGACAGATAAGGTACCTTCCACCCCAGTTCCTCTCTGGCCGATGGCAAAGACTCTGGCTGGTGCTGGAGGTAAGGCTCTCTGCTGGTTACCCTATCCCCCACTCTGAGGTCGAGTACAGTCCCTGGCAGTATGTCCAGTCTGTCCGCATCGAAAACATGCCCTAGGCCTGAGTTTAGGGCAAGTCCTAGCAAGATGACCCAGCTCATTACAACTATAACATCTCATAGGGGCCGCTGGTGCTACTTGCCTGATAGGTGGTGCCTGAATAGGGACAGGTGTTGCTGCTATCCTGGCTGGAGCCTGATGATGAAAAAAAGGCCGCTGTCTCTTCCAGAGCCCACCTCTATAACCCACTACTCCCTGCAACTGCCTTCCCTTTTCCCTGAGAATCTCTCTCAACTGTCTGCTTCTCCTTGTGGATTAGATTCTGCTGCTCAATGATCAGGGCTTTAGCTAAAATCTGCTCCTTTGTCTTCAGCTCCATAATGGCCACATCTCTCTCAATAGAGGCATTCAACCATCGCTGAAACTTCTTAGCCAAGTCTTCAGCATCTAATGGTTTCACAAACCGATACAGCCTGGAGAACTCTGCCTCATATTCTCTCACATTCATCTTCCCTTGAGTTAGTGAGAGAAATTCTCTCTCCAACTGTTCCTTCACAGAAGCTGGGAAGTATTTCTCTCTGAATATCCTCACAAATCCATCCTAGGTCATGGTGGACACGTCAATTGTCCTCTGAGTTCAATTCCACCGCACCCTAGCCTCATCCTTGAGCATGAAAGTGGCTAGCTTCCTCTTCTCAATCTCATCACAGACAATCAACTCAAAATAGGTCTGTAAATCCTCGATCCATTGATCAGCCACCATATAATCTGTACCTCCCCCAAATTTAGTTGCTCCCAACCGATTAATGTCCCTCGCCAACACTAACAGACGAGTGGGATCATTAACCACAACCTCAGGTGGAACAGTCTGCTCAACGAAAGGCGCCTCCACCTCTTCCTCATATACTTCAACATGTGGAATCTCGCCCCTACCTCGGCCTCTACCTCTACCTCTGGGTCTACCTCGACCCCTACCTCTGCCTCCCACAATATCCATTACCTAAGGAGCATAGCATACCTGGTTAATACATGTATAACACTTAAAACATAGCATAAGTCAATAGAAGTCCATATTAACCAAGGTACTAACACATTGAGGTTAATTCAACTCCTAATACGTCCTAACGTCCTAGACAACTCCTAACACTCCCACATACCCAATGACATTGTCAATACCGAAGAACACACGATGGGGATCCGCTGCAGACGGGCCATCACTCGGAAGGTATTAACATATCACCAAATATGTACCTTACGCTCCGATACCAAAATGTCACGCCCCGAATTTTGAATAGTAAATTCAAATCCGAAACATGATTACAAGTTTACAACTAAACAAATAACGTCCTGAAATTTTTTTTCCAAAAACCAACATCTCACAGACCATAATACAAACCTCGTAGCAAACTATCTCACGAGTCAAATATTACAATACCACCATAAATAAAAGTTACGCTCAAAAGAGTCTACAACACACCAAAATAGGTTAAGTGCTGACGTCAACCCCGCTGCTCTACTCAGCTCGCTCTCCACCGTAATTATCCTGACCTGCATGATTATCCGCTACACCTTTTGAATAGTATACCGGGATTCCAACAACACAAAACCCGATAAGCTTTTTGCAAAGCTCGTGAGTAAATAAGAAATGAACGATTGATTTAATAAATCACTAGTCCTTTAATTAACTCAAGTAAACATCCAACAATCTCAACATCCACAAAGAAATATCAATCCGACACACAGGAAACAACATGGAACACATGTCCACAATCACCAAATCACAACTCTCGCGACTTTGGCACCTAATCACAACTATCGCCACTTTGGCACTACGTTAGAGCTCTAATCGCCTCGTTACTTCGGACACCTTGGCCTAGGGTCAAGCAACGGCACCTCCAGGTTAACTCAGTAACCCGCGAACTTTGGACTATTTCATGTCCTCAAAACAATATATCCCCGTTATTATTTAACGGTCGAACTTTGGACCTCCCTGTCCTCAGAACACATACACTCCGGTTATCATGAACCAAAGATCCTTGGACCATTCGATCCTCGGAATCCTACATTCTCTATCTTCTATTCAACTCACAAAATCAACATGCTTATCACCAACATTTATCAAAATATTAACAACATAATAAAATCATGTTATCACAATTCCACACCTCAATGTCACACCATTCAATATATAATCACGTAAATATATTTCCAAACCCCTTTCAAACAAATAATAATAAATCACGTAAATATATATATAAGTAATCATCCACTCAGGAATGACTACTAATACCAACTATAGTTCACACGTCAGAAAACCGTGAAATTCATTTTTTTTATATATTTAAAAACTCATTTTCTCAAAACCATTTTTCACACATAGCAATTAAATGTAAATAATGAAATTCGGTCGGTTCGTAAATGAACCACGTGAGATTTACTCACCTCTAAACTCCCAATGCGTCTTCTTACAGCTCAAAAATACGATTCACAATCGTCCGCTATCAAATCCGTCAAACACCTAATCAAAATGATATTTAACTTAATGCACAATTCAAGAAATGCACTTATACGAAGATCCAACGGTCGGATCTTCACCCGTGACCACCCAAAGTCATCGAACGACCTGATCCTCACGGATCACAAACCAAATTATCGAAATCGTAAAATTCATAACTAAATCATACGATATCCAAAATTTAAGTGTTGCATGTTGAAATGATCATATCGACATGTAGAACACAAAAATGGGTAAAAAATGCCCTTGAGGTGGCCGGAAGTGGCCGGAAATGGTCACCGGAATTAGAGGCAGAGCCGCCACCGACCACCGCCTATAGTGTCGGGGCCAAGCTTTTCCTCTTCGTCTAATCATTTTGAGCAACTTTCATAACTAGCTCGAAGTCAGAAAATGAACGCAAGTGATCGAAAATACTTCAAACAGTCTGGTTTGGCCAGAAATTTTCCAGAAACCGGCGAGAGCTCCGACGAACGAGAAAACCTTGAGTTCAGGTGCTGTCCTTCTTGGAGCTTAATCAGGAGGTTGAGGCGAGTTCAACAAGCCAAGAAACTCGAGTTTTGGTGGCCGGTACAAGGAGAAATCGGCGTTGAGCTCAAAACGGGCTCAAACCGAAACCGTGCTCCCGCTGCCGCTACAGGCCACGAGGCAGCGCAAGGCTGCCACCGGCAGCTGCGCAAGGTCGAGACGAAGCTAAAGGAAGTGGTTTGGTGGCTGGAGGAGGGAGAACGGAGCCGGAGAAGGGAAGCTCTGTTTTCGGCTCGGGCTCGGGAGGAAGAGGGAGAGAAAACTGCGTGCCGCTACCAAAAATAGAAACCCCAGCTATTTTTGGAAATTTCCAAAAATAGCTAGGTATATATACCCAAAATGGATATATTTCCAAACGCGATAACTTCTTCGTACGAACTCCGATTCTTGCGTTCCACATATGCATGAACTCGTATTGACGAGCTCTATAACTTCCGTGAAGGAAGTTTTCCCAAATTCCGTACGTACAAAAAGTCGATTTTAGTGACCCCCCCTAAATAACGTTTGTTTCGAAAATAAACTCATTCGAAACCAAATTTCCCACACAACCACATACGAATCATGCCCAAAATTCATATATCATAAAATTAAACAACCATCGAATTACAAAACATTTAACTGAGAATTTCGGGCCCTCACACACTTGATATTCTAACCTACATAATAACCCTACACCATAGAAATAGTGCACCGGGATTGGAAACCACAAACCCGGTAAGCTTTCAAGCCTGTATGAGTAAACTCAATTAAAGTGACTCACGTCACGCATGCTTATAATTCCTCAATTCAGGAGACAATTAAAACATTAACATTTAATTCCACAACGACATGCTTTCACTATCTCAGTCTAACAAAATCAATATGCAATTATCACAACAAAAATGTCAAGTTCATACCAATCAATATCATGCTCAATAATTTCAAACCAACTAAAACCCACATGCTCTGTCTCTCAAATTCATTTTATCTCTTTCCCACAAACTCCAATTACACAATTAACTCCAAATATTTTAAACACTCTACGTCCCCACAATCTATCAGATCACCAATCATTTGACTCAACAGAACAACCACGAAATCACACTCACTCCCCTCAACATAAAGCGTTTGCCAAAATCATGGCATCTCAAGTCATTTCACGATCGCTATGGATCACAACCTACAACTGTACACATAATAAGAATTAAACAAAATTAGTAATCCCTGCATAGAACTTAGTTCAGGAGATCACATTCAAACAATCAATAAAAATCATAGTAATCCCTGCATAGAAACTTAGTTCAGGAGATCACATTAAACAAACCAACGAAATCATAGTAATCCCTGCATATAGTTTAGTTTAGGAGATTACATTAAAATCAAACAAAAGAAATCATAGTAATCCCTGCATATAATTTATTCACGAGATTACATTAAAATCAAACAAATGAAATGAAAAGAAAGTAGATAAAGAAATCACACGATAGAAATGAAAAAGAAATATATATAATAAATCAACCAACTCACGCGAAAATCAAGAATTCACCCTTCAACTCTGCATACACAATCTTACAAAATAACGCGTTTCAATTGTAGCCCGTCACCACCCAGGGTTATGGCATCCAATATAAACACCTCAATCGTAGCCCGTCATCCACCCAGGATTATGGCGTCCGACTCACTTACTCAATCGTAGCCCATCATCCACTCAGAATTATGGCGTCCAATATAAACACCTCAATCGTAGCCCGTCATCCACCCAGGATTATGGTGTTCGATTCACTTACTCAATCGTAGCCCATCATCCACCCAGGATTATGGCGTCCGACTCACTTACTCAATAGTAGCCCTTCATCCACCTAGGATTATGACGTCCGACTCACTTACTCAATCGTAGCCAGTCATCCACCTAGGATTATGGCGTCCGATCCCATACCCTCACACTAGTCACCACACATGTATTCACACAGATCGTCACATAATATTGTTTCCTCATCTCCCACAACCTCAACAAATAGCAAAACCAATTCCAAATAATATGTTCTCATCTCCAAGCTATCATCAAAATCGAATCCCACATGCTCAATAATTTCCCCAAATCATGAATCAATCAAGTCATACAAATCGACACCACAATCAATAATGATCCAAGTCTCTCATAGACAATAAATGAAAGGATCACACTTTACTCAATTACTCTTTATCAACATCAACTCAACAATATATGATAATTTATATCTTCAAGAGAAATGCTCGGAATGATAAATCAATCAATCAAATCAATACTTCACCCAATGCCATATCATTTCCATGTAAATATATATATACGTAGTCACCCACACAGGAATAACCACTAATACCAACTATAGTTCACACGTAGTAAAAACCGAGAAATTCATTTTTATATACTTAAAAACTCATTTTCTTAAAATCATTTTTCAAACATAACAATTAAATGTAATTAATGAAACTCCGTTCGTAAAGGAACCATGTGAGATTTACTCACCTCAAATCCTGCTGCGTCTTCTTAACAGCTCAAAATACAATTCACAATCGTTCGCCAACTCAAACCGTCAATCACCTAATCAAATAGGTTCTCAACTTAGCACACCATTCATAAAACGCACTTATACGAAGATCCAACAGTCGGATCCTCATCCGAGACCATCTAATGTCTTCAGAACACTTCTACGATCACTATATCAAAACTACAAGTTGATCGGACAGCCGAATCCTCACGGATAGAAAACCGATCTAACCGAAAACCCTAAAACTTGGAAAATTCATAACATGCTCATACGATTTCCAAAAATTACAAACTATATATCAAAATGCTCGTATCGATGAGTAGATCACACTGAGGGGCAGAAATTGGCCCAGAGGTGGCCGGAAGCAGCTTGAAACCACGACCACAGTGGTGGCACCGCCACCAAACCAAAGTCAAAATTTGACAAAACTTCCAACATGAAAGTTCATCATTTTTACTCCAATTGAAACTTTCTTAACTACACCATAATCAGATTATGAGCCAAAGAGTAGAATTTTACCTCCCAAGCCGAAGGATTCGAAAAACCCTAGTTTCAAAAACTCCAAAATTCGATCATCACAGATCAAATCGCTGCAAGCCTTCAAAGAACTCGAGCTAAAGTGGTCGGAGCTGGGAGAACCAAGGCCGGAGATTTGAGACCATTTACAGCTCCACCGTGCAACTTCTCGGCCTCGTAGCGTCGTCTACAGTGCTTCCCACGACGAATCACCACCACAGACGTGTAGAGGGGACTGAGGAGAGCAGGATTTCCTTTGGAATCGAAGCAAAAGGTGGCCGGAGGAGGAAGAACGACGCTGGCGAAGGTGAGAAGGCGAAACTGGCCTCGGGACCGAAGAGAGAGAAAACTTTCCGAAAATGGAAAGTTGGGATTTTCCGATATTTTCGGAATTTTTTTCCTATTTAACCAAAATGGAAACTTTTTCCAATGGCCATAACTTCTTCATACGAACTCTGATTTTCGCGTTCCATATGTCCACAAACTCGTATCGACGCGCTCTACAACTTTCGTGAAGGAAGATTTCGGAGAATCCCTACGTATAAAAAGTCAACCTTTGGGAACCCCCTAAAACGTGTACTTCGAATAATTATTCATGCAAAAATAATTTCACTCCACCCTCGAACCTTGAAATCATACTAATGAACACTTTATTAATTCAAGGAAATTCCAAGACATTAATAACAAATTTCCGGGGTCTTACAGCTTCTACTTATCAATGATCTTCTTGTTATATTTTGACTTTGGACTTCTCTTTCGTTATCGTTTCTATTAAAGATCTCATGCTAACATGGTAAATTGCTATTGCAATGTTAATAAAGGCCTTTTGTGCTTTGATTATAAATTAGTTATTTGATTTTTTGTTGCTCTCGGAATATTGAGGCAACAATTCAGCATCTTTTAGATGGATAAAACACTTTCATTAAATTTCTTTGGAAATTTGTGTTTGAGGTTTTGGAGATCAAAACCATTAGGTAGGACCATATACATGTTGCATTAAGACTCAGATTCATACATAAGCATATCTATTCTTCAGTCATATCTTTGTTGGTGACTCATGTGGATTGCAGTTGTGGCATTAGTAGCTTTGGAGTGCTTGTGTTTTGTTAAACATAATTCTTTCCGTAGCTTTATGTCATGGTTGCAGTTTGACCAAGTCTTGAATTAGATTCATAGAACTCATGTTTCTTAGGTGCACACTTCAGAGTGATTGCTACATCTGATTTTCAATAACACTCTTGTTGAGTGAACTTACGATAGTCCAAGTGGGAGATTGTAAGAATGTTTGGACTATATCTTAAGTTCACGTTCAGCACAACAACTTGTTATTATTTACAGAATAAGCAATTAGAGAATCATTGAGAATCTAACTCGTAGAGACTTTATTCATGTGGATTCTGAATAAATAAAGTGTAGGAAATCTAATATGACTTGGCTATTAAGTTAGTCTGTCAAAATGGATATGTATTAATAGAGGTTTAATTGGAATATGATTATGTTTCTTTTATGGGAGGAAATTGAATATCCAGCCTCTATATAAGGCTTAGGTCCCTGTACTCTCTCATCATCGGTAATATAGTTTTTCTTTCCCCATTAAGAGAATATCACATGAAAGAAGCGCAGAAGACTTAGGCTTGGATTGAGTGGCCATTCAGGTTTTGATTCATGATCCATTTATCAAATTATAATTCTTCATTTTATGTTTATATAATTGTATCTATATTATCTTGTGAAGTCATCTAATATTTATATTTAATCTAACAGTATAATCCAGTGATAATAAGGCTGACATAATAAAAGGCTTCAGTCAAATTCTACTTGGTTTCAGCTATTTCTCATTTTTGGTTAGACAAAATCTCAACCAAAATAATCATCCTTAGCAGTGCCATTATCTTCAGCAGCACTAGACTCAATATATATAGAATAATAAGAAATACTAATTTACAAGAGGCACAGCATTCTCACCTTCAGTACAATTTAAGTTAGAGCTGTTCCATTGAAAATTTGTATTGCAGAGGCATTTTTTCTTTCCACCTCTTACTAGATTGCAAGTTGAATTTGGCCAATCCCTGCAGTCTTTTAATGTAGTGCAGGTTGGTTCCGAGGGTGGCTCCCATCCAATCTCCTTTACAGAAGGACCGCTGGATGAATTTATGCTGGAATTAATATTCTTCATCAGGTCAAAACCGCACCAATTGATTACCTTAAACGGGAGGAAAATATTCAACCCTCTGTTTCTAGAATCACAGCGATCCATATTTTTGGATTTGATAATGAATCGTCCTGTACTTCGGCTGATATTTATGACTCTAAAGGAGGTAGTATCTGATCCCGGGAAGTTAAATTCAATACTGGAGGTGTTGCACCAGAAACTTAAGTACATGGGGTCGCCACAATTTGTTCCGGTGCTCAGGGGATAAGGAACGGTGGTTGTGCCACAAGGGTCGCCATCTCTCACAGTTGATTCTGCACAAGGTGTAATATTCAACTGTCATGACAAACTAACAAATTACCATACCCCATTTATGTTCACTTTTTTAGCATCATGCTTTTGTGTTAGGTTTAGAAAGGTTTTAGGGACAATTAATAAAAATTGCAATACCTAAATCAGACAGGGATACTCGAGCATTGAGGTTATGGCCATAGTTACCAGACTCTTCTACAACATTACTTAGATCCATGGACCATATATAACAAATGACATTCTTGAGACTATCCCAACCCACCTCGATTACAGAAGGACTGCTGGATGAATTTATGCCAGAATTAAAATTCTTCATTAGGTCATAACTGCACAGTAGAAAAGAATACTTCAATTCAGGGTTAATTTGATAATTCTATTCATCCCACAATGAGGGTATATATACAAGTACAAAGGAGTAGTCAAACTCTAATAAGAAACAAACTTTCCATAATTATAGAATATCCTAATTAAATAAAATCCTAATTACATACAGATTTACAGCGATTCTACACTCCCCCTCAAGTTGGTGCATAGATGTCTATCATGTCTAACTTGTCAACTGAGCTGTCAAATACCTTCCTAGACACTCCTTTAGTAAGAACATCAGCTAATTGCTCCTTTGAGTTTACAAATGGAAAGCGAATAATCTTTCTGTCAAGATTTTCTTTAATAAAATGACGGTCAACCTCCACATGCTTTGTTCTATCATGTTGATCTGGATTATGTGCAATCTTAATGGCAGCTGTATTATCACAATGCAAATCCATAGGCTTTTTAAGCTTGTAACCTAGGTCTTTCAAGACATTACTAATCCATAACATTTCACAAACTCCGTGTGTCATACCTCGGAACTCAGCTTCTGCACTTGATCTGGCAATAACTTTCTACTTTTTGCTACGCCAAGTGACAAGGTTCCCTCCAACAAAAGTGAAGTACCCAGATGTAGAACGTCTGTCAGTTTTATCACCAGCCCAGTCTGCATTTGTGTACCCAACAACTTCCAATTCATCTTTTTTCTGAAACAGTAACCCTTTACTTGGCACCATCTTCAAGTACCTCAAAATACGAAAGGCTGCATCCATATGCTCTTCACTAGGACAATGCATAAATTGACTAACAACACTCGCAACATAAGTAATATCAGGTCTAGTATGTGAAAGATAAATCAACATTCCTACAAGACGTTGATACCTCCCTTTATTAGTTGGAATTTGATCAGGATAAATAGCAAGTCTGTGATTCATCTCAATGGGTGTCTCCATTGGTCTGCAGTCCAGCATCCTCGTTTCCGCAAGTAAATCAAGGACATACTTCCTTTGTGAAAGCAAAATCCCCTTCTTTAGGGATGGCAAAAATCCCCAGCGGAGCGGAGCTCCATTGGATACCCGCCCCTAATGGGTGGTATTTTTGGGGACAAATGGGGAATGGGGATGGGGATCCCCAATCCCCGCTATCTAAGATTGGGGATGGGGCGGAGATGGTATTGGGATCCCCATCCCCAAACCCGCCCCAATTATATATACATATATTTAACTTATATATATTTTAATTTATTTTTATAATATAAATCACAAATATATACATTTACTACTTTATTTTAATGTCTACACTTTTACTTTAATAGTGTTTTGACTTTTGCACTCACTGAATTATGATTTATGAATTTAATCATATTTTAAATTTATTTGTTGTAGATTTTGATTTTAAAAAAGGCAATATGAGAAAAAATCATTTTATTTATTAAATTCTTATTGGGGATTTGGGGCGGGTTTGGAGGCTTAGTCCCCAGTGGGGATGGGGACGGGGAATCCCCAATATATTTTTATTGGGGATTGGGGCGGGGATGGGGGTAGATAATGACTCCGGGGATGGGGATGGTATTGTGATCCCCATCCCCAACCCGCCCCATTGCCATCCCTACCCTTCTTAGACCTTGCAACTTCAATACCCAGAAAATACTTCAGTTGTCCCAGATCCTTCATTTCAAACTCGTTTGACTGATACTTTTGTAATTCATTCATCTCTTTTGGATCATCCCCTGTAACAATCATGTCGTCAACATACACAATAAGAGCTGTAATCTTACCATTCTTGCGTTTGATAAACAAGGTATGGTCAGAATTGCTCTGTCTGTATCCAAAGGCTTTCATGGACTTTGAAAATCTTCCAAACCAAGCTCTTGGAGACTGCTTCAGGCCATACAAAGTCTTCTTCAATTTACACACCTTGCCAACGTCACTTAAGTAATTCTTAACACCTGGGGGCATATTCATGTACACTTCTTCCTCCAAATTCCCATTAAGAAACGTATTCTTCACATCAAACTGGTGCAAGGGCCAATCTTTGTTTGCTGCAAGTGAGATTAGAATCCGGACAGTATTAATCTTTGCCACAGGTGCAAAAGTCTCCTCATAATCAATCCCATAATGTTGTGCATATCCTTTGGCAACCAAGCTCGCCTTGTATCTATTAATAGTTCCATCTGCATTAAGCTTCACAGTAAATATCCAACGACATCCTATAGTCTTCTTTCCAACCGGCATAGGTACTAGCTCCCATGTTGCATTCTTTTGAAGAGCTTCCAATTCTTCATTCATCGCCTTTGTCCATTTTGGATCCGTCAATGCATCTTGCACATTACTAGGAATAGATACAGTAGATAATTGATCAACAACAAGTGCATGTGACCCAGAAATCCTATAGTTAGACATAAAATTAGCTATAGGGTATTTAGCTTATGCTTTGATATCTGGTTCATATTGTTTCTTAGAAATTCCCTTGATAACCCTTTGTGATTTCCTAGGTTCGACACTTTCTAACCCAGAAGACTCATTAAAGTTTAGGGGTACTTGAGGTGGATCATTCTGACTGGGATCTTCAGTTGGTGATGCAGAAGAGGGAATATCTTGTGCATGAGATTCATATACGTCTTGATTTTGATTCAAACTATCCAGAAAAGTCGTATCTTCTGTCTCGGAATTCACAACGCTCTGTTCGGCAGTTGGATTTTTTGTTTTAGAATTCACAAGATTCTATTCAGCAGTCGCATTTTCTGTTTCGGAATTCATAATGCTTTGTTCGGCAACTGCACTCTGTTCAGCAGTCGCATTTTCTGTTTCGGAATTCACAATGCTCTGTTCGGCAACTACATTTTTTGTTTCAGAATTTCTACCTGCAAATCGTTCTTCCACATTTTCCAAGTCTTCAAAGACATCAAAATCAATAATAGAACGAGGATTCCCTTCATAACCTCTCTCTCCCTGAAGGGAAGACTGAGAAGCTCCCCCTGAGTAACAAGGCTAGGATTCACGAAAAGCAACATCAATAGAGACATGTATAGTGCTAGTAAGAGGATCATAACATCGATAACCCTTCAGGAAGTCAGCATAACCAACAAATATACACTTGCGGGCACGGAGATCAAGCTTGCTACGTTGAGGCTTGGGAATATGAACATAAGGTGTGCATCCAAACACCCGGGGCTCCAAATTAGGCATAGAAGGGATGGTCAAAAGTGTATGAAGCTTCTGATGAGGATTTTGAAACTCAATCACCCATGAAGGAGTACGGTTGATAAGATATGTTGTTGATTTCATTGCTTCTCCCCAATAGGACCGAGGTACATTCATGCCAAACAAGGAAGCACGAACAACTTCCATCAACTGCATATTCTTCCGTTCACTACTACAAAAAGTTAATTACACAATGCTAATCACACAACGGAGCACAAATTATATGTTGTGTGTTGAAGTCAGTTTTATTATACAGTGGTGCTGATTATATTCTGTTGTGTGAATGCCAACAAAGTGATAACTTTTTTATCGGAACAACATTGCACAACAGAATTAAGCATGGTCCGTCGTCTGAGCCTTAAAAATTGAGCAGCAGATTTCCCTCCACTCTCGAGTTTTGGTTGCCTCTTGAAATATGAAATTTGGGCTACTTGATACAACGATGCTTGAGGTTTCCATTATGTGATTGAAAATTGGATGCCAAATTTTGAGGAAGCTTGCTTGAATGTCATCCACAAGGTAAACCTAGTGCAAGTTGTAGAAATTAGACAACAGAAGTTATACTTTTCTATTGTGTGAAGCTGGAATATAGGCGGCAACATTTTAAGCCAAAATGCTATGGGTGCGGTATATTTCCCTCCATGTGTTTGGCATTTTGATTTTTGTAGTGCACTCTTACAACAGTTTGTTAGGTTTGTGTTGTGTGAGTCACTTTAGAATTTATTTGAAGTTTAATTATGAAATGAAACTCTCTCGAAAAAATGAAATGAAACTCCCAGTCAGTCCTCTCAGACACACCCTAAATCTCAGTCCGCTCTCAATCCTCTCTCACAAACCCTAAAGCAGCCTATTTGGATCTCTCTCACCATCCTCTCTCTCTATCTCTGCGCGAAACCCCTACCTCTCGTGAAAGCTCTCTCAATCTTGATCTGCAAGTCTGCAACCATGGCCATCATCTCAATCCATCGCATAATACCATGGCCTTCATCGTTTCAGCAGTCAAGCAAGAAATCCCCAAAATCTCCTACAGTTGAAACCATCTCCATGGCCATCGTTCCGTCTGAGTTGAGATCAGCGATGACCAAGCTCTCGATGACCTCTTCTCTCGTCTCTGATGTCTTCATCATCCTCCTCCGCTCTCTCGTCATCCAAATGAACATCTCGTCAGTTTCCCATTTTGTCCTCCACTGAGTTGCTTTTCTTTCTGATGATTTTGGTTTCGTTGGTGACTTGGGTTTTTGAGAAATTAGGGTAATTGGTATGAATTGGGGTTTTGGGTTGGTTGTTTCTGATTCTAGTTTGAAATGCTTATGAGAAATTTAGGTTTAGGTTTAGTACCATGATTTTGATGAAATGAGTTTGGGTGCTGTTTTGATGTTTTCCCTTAAGTTCTTCCATTTTGTTATGTTTCTGTGTGATTTGAATTGAAGCAATTGTCTTAGAGGTTCCTTTCGTACAATGAACTATGCTTATGTTTTGTTATCTGTTGTATGCTTACTTTTGTGACCTTAGTTAGTAGCCGTTATTTCTAATGGTAGAAAAAGGCTCAGCTGACAGAAATTTCAATAATGAAAGGGTAATTTTGCACTTCATTCTATGGATACATATAATCTACAACATGTTTCCTAATTAACAAATCAATGAAAAAAGCAGGGGTTGAAGGCCCAGAGTGAGTTGGATATGTGCGCCAAGGGGTTAGAGGTGAATGGCCTGAGTAGGCTGATGGGTTCGGAGGCTATGAATTACATTTGTGTGGAGTGGAGGAGTTGTATGAGAAGATGCTTGTGAAGATTGAGAGCTTGGCCGATGGCCAGCCAAGTTGAGAACAGCTCTGCGAAGATTCGAGAGGAGGTAAAGCTTATACTTGAATGATCATGATTTTGAATTTAGCAACTTTTTTTGGAGGATAGGATAGTGTGTAAAATGAATATGGGGTTTAGTTGAGCCAGTCAAATAGATATTGAATTTGTTCAATGTCGGGTTTGTATGCCATGATTTGTTAAGTTATTGGATTTGCGCACATAAGAATTCTAAAAGAAGATGATGATCATGAGAGTGTAGTTATTTTTTGGAAGATAGTGTGTAAAATTGGATGGGGTTTAGTTAAGGCAGTGAAATAGTTACTGAATTTATGCAGTGCTGGGTTTGAATGTGTTGATTCTATTTTTTGTTTTGAATGCTGCTAGGACTGCTGGATTGTAAAATTGCTAAACTCTTGGGCATTTTATGCTTATGTAAGGTAACTTTCTTTTCCTTGTTCTTCTCCCTTTACTATATATAGTTTCAATCCATGAACTTGTTGTAAATAATTATGGCTAATATCATGTAAATAGATGGAGAGTCATATATGTCTTTCACTATAGATTAGTGATTGATAGGATTGTGAATATGAGTAATTAACGTTGCTATTAAACGTTGCCTATTTGTATACATCATGTACTCCTATATAAACCCCCTCATGGTGAGATGAATGGATACAATCTGATTCTCTGTGTCCAAACTCTCTCTCTCAAAATTTTTTCTGTTTTACAACATGTTATCAGCACGAAGCTCTAACCCAAGCCCTAGCCAGAACAAAAAAAAAAAAATACCCCCCTGCTGCAGCCTATTTGTACGCCCCGAAACCTCTTGATCGGGACCTCAGATCAAAATCTTTCCTTCATCAAAGTTGTTCGTCTCTGCCTATTCTATCTGACCTCCAAATTTCAGCCCTATTGGAGTAATTTTGAGACCTGTACACCATTCAAAGTGGGAGCTGTTCAGAATAGAATCTGCTCTGTGTTCACGACTAGCTCTAAGATTTGGATCGAATAGCTTTGAGATTCGAGATTTCCTACCAAAAGAGGCAAATAGCTCTTGGATTGGCTGAGAAGACAACCTTCTCAGTTCTGCACATATAAACTAAAGATTCATCCGCTCTTCATCAAGTAATGTTTTCCAAAATCTAATTTTATATTCATGTTTATTGAGCCTATTGATTGAACATGAAAAATCCTCCATGATGCATAAACCCTAAATTCTGATTGTTTTATTTGGAATATATATACCTGTTCATGTTTTGGATTGTTTGATTGGAAAAGAAAAAAAATTAGGATACTTATAATTCTAGCACTTGGTCCAGTAGCACCAATTCACAACTAGAGAGCATCAATCAATCATGCAAAAATAAAATCTGCTATTTATGGGATTGAACCCAGACACAGTGTGTAACAGCATAGCATGTTGTCCACTGTGCCATTATGGCCAATTGGTATTTATCACCACCATTTAATATTAATACTGCCAGAAGCAGATTCAACTCCATTTAATTGGTGATTGATCAATTGATTCAATTCATGTTTTGGTTTTGATTGACATTTATCCAAAACAATTAATTGCCATAATAATTTCACAATGTATCTTTTATTACTACATCTGAATATTGTGTATTGCGTGAATTATGGGCTTAATTTTTTGTTACACAAATTTGAATCTGCCATTATAATTCTTTATGCTAGAAGCATTATGACCTAAATTATTACGCGATTATTACATAAACCAATTTATTACCTATAGGAAATGCCAGAAGCATTAATGGGATTTGAACCCATTTCCTTAGGTACATAACCGCTGCATTAATTTATTTACGTTACGATTTAATGGGATTTGAACCCATTTCCTTAGGTATATAACCGCTGCATTAATATATTTATGTTACGATTTAATAACATATATTGAATTTGGTTATGTTATAATTGTGAATATTAATAGAGGCTGAGTCAGAAGCTCAAATCAAGCCCAAAGTCATAACAACAAATTCGAGCCAGAAGCTCAAGCCCAAGTTGCAAGGCCAGAATAGAAGCTCACTACATGTTACTATGACAAAAGTTATGAATCTTCTCAAACTAGGCTCATCCAGTTGGATGC
>BDJD01006566.1:48087-84961 GCA_002564525.1 Rosa multiflora
ATATAGTGTATTTAGTAGGAACCAACAAAAGCTTTTCAATTCAGCAGGATAGTTAGTTAATGAAGCTATAGATTATTACATATAATTAGTTAACCTGTCAGACTGAAGAACTTACTGAAACAATATGAGGTTTGAATATTAGTGAACTTTATGATGAAAATTTAAAATTTTGAATCAAATCAAAAACTGCAGACATAAAACTTTAAATTAGAGGTCACAAATAGATTATATATCGTTTGAAAATAAAACAAAACAAATACATGCAGCAAGTAAAAAAATGAACAAAAATATCAAACTCAAAAAACAAATTGTATCCAAAGAAGTCAAATAAGTACAGCAGCCAAAACACGAGTAGTTTCTAATTTTCCTCTCGTATGTCTTAACTGATAGCCAAAAGAAGGCGGATCTGAACCAACAAATATCATATTTATATACATTATTAGACAAGAAGAATGTAAAATTAAGCACTCCAAAATATGATAGAACAAGCAGCTACATTGTTAAAATTCCCAAGTGGTTTCCTTTTCAAGGAACCCCATCATTTTTAAGGTCCAAGGTTGCAACAATGCTATCACCTTTTGCCCCCCAAATAAAAACAAAATAATTGCTTTATCATACAATAGAAATACTGGATTATAGCGCACATTGAATATCTAGAAATGGTTATTTGAGATCTGATTTGTAAAGTAAAACTGTGCAGCAGAAATGCTAATGCACAAAGCCAAATTTGTAGTGATATAAATCTTTCAAACGAACTCCAAATGGAGGCAGGCTGGTTTTATATGAAAGGTGGGAATGCCTACTTTGAAGTACTGGTTTCTTGAAGCAAGATTGTACATAAAAAGATACTAAAAGAAACAGAAAGAACATGACAGTGATACTGTTTTCAGAAATTCCTGCAACAGACCTGTAACTTTGAAAAATCATAACTAATTATAGAAAAATCTTTTTTAGGAGATTCCAAGTCTCAAATACTCTTTAACAAGTCCACTACAAATTCTCAGAAGAAAATAACTTCAAATTATTAACAGAAAATTACAGTTTTACAGAAACAGGTTGCTGGGTCTGGAAACTGTAGTTTCTGAAATAATTTATACAAGTGTTAGTCCAATTTGATAAGTACATCCAAACTCATATATAGTTTAAGGTCAGATCTGAAAAAAGAAAACAACAGAGTATGAGTTAACAACATCACAGAAATAAAAGCTTATTAAAATTGGTTTCTATAAAAACAGAGCTTAATCAAAGAGAGGCTAAAAGATATCCAGACGTGTATTTGAATATGAAGAGCTACAAATCAATAGAAAGTAATCAAAGAATTGAGATTGAAATTATCTATGATCATAATTCTAACTGTTAGCTCATAAAATATATGATCATAAACTTTCCCAGGGTTATTAGACTTAGAAGTGTCTGCATGATGCCAGCTGATGCTGCTATCTACTATGTTTGGCAGGCGGGCAACCGTCTTCACTTTATAAAGTTCGAGACTTCTGAGTTTTAATACTGTGCATTTACAGAAATCTTAAATTCTTGCCTGCATTTTCTTGTAGCAGCCAAT
Source organism: Rosa multiflora (assembly GCA_002564525.1). Classification (NCBI taxonomy): domain Eukaryota; kingdom Viridiplantae; phylum Streptophyta; class Magnoliopsida; order Rosales; family Rosaceae; genus Rosa; species Rosa multiflora. The sequence continues at coordinate 49,649 of BDJD01006566.1, forward strand.
GATAATCTGATAACACCTGCTCCTGTATATAAATCAGCAACAAATGCTCCAAGAGGGACATGCCTTTGAACTAACAATGCAAGTAAAATCATATTATCAAACGCTAACCATATATGAACTTTATGACATGTACAAGAAAGCTCAGTTTACCTCTTGGCTTGCACGGGTACCAACATACAAATCAGCTACCTGATACCCCATGAGAGTAAAAGATAAGTTAAGAAACCCAACTTAAACCATGCCTACAAAATATGAAGCAGCAAATAGATCAGAACAAACCAAGAGAATTAAAACCTAGATGCCAACATCCAAATTCAAAAGGAATACCATTTGATGATCAGCTCAAAGGTTCAGATTCACCAACCTGATTAAAACCCAGCAAATTTCAGAAACCTAACAATGGAGAAATTGAAAATTCGAAGCTAGAGGAGAAAAAGTGAGTCTTTTCAAAAGACTAGTTGTGAGCTTACCCATCTTATCATGTGATTATATCAGGAAACGTAGGAATCCCCAAATCTCCACCCATCTATAATTAAAACCCTAAAATTGAAAACCCCCAAAATTCTTAGGACCCAAACAGAAAACAAAGAATTCAGTCGCAGTGACTCACCATTAACTCTATTATTAATTCAGATTGAAACCTGTTGTAGAGGGTGCTTTGCCAGATTGAAATCTTCTGAGATCCTAGAAAGCTTGAGAGAGAGAGAGAGAGAGAGAGCTTTCAGGTGGAGGCGATAGCGCCGACGAGGGGTTGGAGATGGTTAAGCAAAGAGAGACAGTAGTGGGAGTGAGCGGAGAGAGGAAGGCGATGGTGGTGGTTAAGGAAAGAGAGACAGTAGCGGGAGTGAGCAGAGAGGAAGGCGATGGTGGCCGTAGAAATTAAGAGGGCGGGAGAGGAAGGAGGAGAGGACTTGAGTTTCGGGCAAGAGCGAGAGAGAAAACGATGAAAGTGAGTGAGATAAAAGTAGGAAAAATAATAAAGTGTGGGGGGAATGAAAATTTTGTTCCCCGCGTACCCGAAAGTTTTTAACTTAGTCTTTCCTCGTTTTTGTAAAATTTTGAATCAAAGTGTAGACATCGGTCAACAGTAATAAACGATGTCAATTATATACATATAAATCGGAATTTGAGGAATCGATGTTAATGACATTTTTTTACATCGCGTGAATTCCTCACCGATGTGATTGTCGTGATGTCTAAGAGCAAAATTCTAGTAGTGGAAGGAATTTTCGCAGGACCCCAGACATCAGAGTGAACCTTCATAAAAGGAACAGGACTTTTATTAAGACTTGGTGAATATGAAATACGGTGACTCTTAGCCAGTTCACAAATGTCACAGTGGAAATCCAAATCACTAACAACTGAAAACAAATGAGGTTGTAGCTTCTTACGATAACGAAAGGGTAGATGACCTAAACGGCGATGCCATAACCATACAGCTTCCTTCGCATTCTCTACCCCGTTGATCTGATTAGCTTGTCCCCAAAGATGATTCTGTTTCTTTCCAGTCTCTGTCAGATCCAGATAGTATAATTTCCCCCTTCTAACACCATAACCAAGAATTCGTCGAGTCAGAATGTCCTGAAACACACAGAAAGACGGATAGAAGGTCACAATACATGCAAGAGCTAAAATAATTTGACCAACAGATAGGAGATTATAAGCTAGTGATGAAACAACTAAGACAGAGTCAAGGGTTAAGGTATCAGATAAAGTAATAGAACCTTCTCCGATGACCGGAGTTGGAGTATACCATCAGTAGTAGAGACAACGTCTTGAGGGGAACATCTAAGATTTTTCACAAGACTTGGGTCATTGGTCATATGGTCAGATGCACCTGTATCAATTATCCATGTACTATTAAAAGTAACCGTACCCTTCATACCTGACTGCGCTACATTAGCGGAGGCATTGTCTAGGTAAACTTCCTCTGTAGTAGCAACAACGGCCTTGCCTAGATTATTTCGCAGTTTCTTGGTGAAGTCCCACCAATCAGGGTAATCGATCACTTCATAGCACCGCTCCTTGCTATGACCTAATTCCCCACAGATAATGCACCTTTTGTTTGCATATGAATTTGGTTTACCGAGAGGATGGCGTGGAGAAGGTCCTGAGAAGCCTGGAGGAGGACCTTGTTTGCGTTGAGCCATAACAGAAAATTTGGTAGTCACCGAATGCCCCATAGCCTGTTTCTCTGATTGCATCATTGAGGAATTCATGATTTTCGTAGGATTGGATTTTCAAGGGTTTCAAGATGGATATGAATGTTTTGGAAAAAAAAAAAAATTTTCTTTTTCCAAAAAAAAGTAGGGTGATGGTGGTTTGAAATTCAGGATGGTTTGATTTCAACGGTGGTGGTACGCAGTGGTTTGTGGTGTTCTTCGGGATTCAGGATTCAAAGGATGCAGCGCAAGTTCAAAGGATTGAACCTGCTCTGATACCAAGTAGAAAAGAATACTTCAATTTAGGGTTAATTTGATAATTCTATTCATCCCACAATGGGGGTATATATACAAGTACAAAGGAGTAGTCTAATTCTAATAAGAAACAAACTTTCCATAAGTATAGGATATCCTAATTAAATAAAATCCTAACTACATACAGATTTACAGCGATTCTACATGCACCAACTGATTACCTTAAACGGGAGGGAAATATTCAACACTCTGTTTCTAGAATCAGAATTTCTGGATTTGATAAGGAACCGTTGTGTACTTCGGCTGATATTTATAACTCTAAAGGAGGTTTCATCTGGTCCCAGGAAGATAAATTCACTACTAGAGCTGTTGCACCAAAAACTTAAGTACATGGGGTCACCACAATCTGATCCAGTGCTCAGGGGATAAGGAACCACAATCTGATCCAGTGCTAAAAGAGTGAACATAAATAGGGTATGCTAATTTCTAAGACAACCACAAGGCTAGCAGTCTCTTACAGTTGATTCTGCACAAGGTGTAATAATTAGCTGTCATGACAAACTTAGAAATTAGCATACCCCATTTATGTTCACTCTTTTAGCATCATGCTTATCTGTGCATGTTTAGAAAGGTTTTAGGGGCAGATAATAAAGTGAAGTGCAATACCTAAATCAGACAAGGATACTCGAGCATTGAGGTTCTGGCTATAGTTACCAGACTCTTCTACAACATTATTTAGTTCCGTGGACCATATATAACAAATGACATTCGTGAGATTATCCCTTCGAGCAGTAACATTTATAGGTGAAGCAGATGAGTAAGCCTGGCACTCGCAACTACCAAGGCACAGATTCTTGCATTCTGTATCAATGGTAACATAGGTCTGTGACTGTGCTTCCTGCTAATTTGTTCACCTTCATGCTTAAGAAGGTGTCATTGTTGCCACATATAGACGACTGTCTTGTGCATCCACCTGAAAAATCTCCATATTTCTAGTTGTCTATAAACTGGGGGTTGAAACCTGGCAAACATTTGCACACCAAAGGGGTATTATCGATGTTGCAGCTGCCAAAGTTTCCACAAGCATTAAACACATTGCATGGATCTTTTGGCTCAGAGAAAAACACAACCGACTGCTTAATGGTGTCATTCCAGGTCAGACCATTGAGCACTCCAGCAGAATTTATCACCAATCTTATATGATTGTAATCAAATTGCAGCCAAGTTGTATAAAGAGAAGAAGTCTTGCTGAAATTTAATAACAAGTAATTAAGCTACCTCATGATGCATCTTGTCTGAGCTTAAATATTTACCTGGCTCTCCACTCATCCAGTAAGGAGCCGATTCATTTAAGACGGTAAACAGGTTCCCTCCTTGATCTAGTTTGAAGGTGAAGTTCTCAGTTCTTGGGTCATCTTCGTCGCTCCATGAAGTCAACTCCAAGTAAATATCCATTAGCATCACAGGAATGAATGTATAAGTTGGGTTTTGAAAGCTCTGCCACAAAGGATCCGCTGTCAACTCACCACTCACCAGTATCCCTTAACACCAGGTTCCCTGAATCCATTATCTTCACTGTCTTGATAAAAGAAGAATATGTTATTGAATATTGGCTTTATTTAATTGGTGGGCAAAATCCAATTGAATGACCCATGGTGAACACGTGGACAAGGCACCCCTAGGTTAATTAGGATATGATATATATATATATATATATATATATATATATGCCTACTGCCGTTGCAGAGAGATAGAGAGAGTTAACTAGGTTATTGGTGTATTGGGTTTTTGTGTAGAGTTTATTCTCAAACTCTAATTGTATCTTCTCCAATTGATTATAGTGGAATTTCTCGCCGGCTCCGAAAGTGGACGTAGCTCAATCACATTGATTGAGTGAACCATTATAAATTCTTGTGTTTGTTTTCTTTTTCGTTGTTTGGCCACTCATCTAGTTCCATATTAATATTGTGTTTGTTACGCTTCCGCACAACAAACTGGCATCAGAGCTCTGGTTCTGAATTAGGAGTTGATTCATTGATTAGAAACCATGGTTGACGAGAAAAGGAAAGGGACTGAGTCTTCAGGTTCTTCGCGTTGGTCAACTTCCAGGCCATCAATTGGTAATGCCAAATTTGAAGTTGAAAAGTTTAATGGCACCAACAATTTTGGCATGTGGCAGTGTGAGATGATGGATGTCTTGTGTCAACAAGAATTGGATATAGCTCTGGAAGATAAACTTGCAGACATAGATGATGTAGAGTGGGCGAGAATTAACAAGTGGGCTTGTGGTTCTATCAGAATGTGCCTTGCTAAAGATCAAAACTTCTTTGTCATGAAAGAAACTTCTGCAAAAGCGTTGAGGAAGAAATTAGAAAACCAATATATGATCAAGAGTGCTGAAAATCGATTTCACCTGAAGAGGCGGTTTTTTTCGATTTAATTATCGACAGGGTGTTTATGTGTCTGAACACATCAGTGATTTCAATAAGATACTTGCAGATTTGGCTAATTTGGATGTGAAAATTGGTGATGAGGATAAAGCATTGTGTTTGCTAAATTCTCTTCCTAACGAGTATGAGCATTTGATTACAACTTTGTTGCATGGAAAGAACGATGTGAAATTTGATGATGTGTGTAATTCATTGATAAATAATGAGTGCAGAAAGAAAGAGAAGCAACTTCAGAATGTTTCAGGTGAAGCACTTGTAGTAAGGGGCAGATCTGATGAGAGAAAACCTACTGGAAAGAGAGGTAAATCTCGTTCCAAGTCAAGAAGTAAATTTCGTGCAAAAGATGAGTGTGCTTTTTGTCGTAACAAAGGTCATTGGAAGAAAGATTGTCCCAAGTTGAAGAATAAAGACAAGAAGGGTTCTGAAGTGAATGTTGTAAGAGATGATGAAGATGACGACTTTGATTTTGCTTTGAGTTGTTCATCAGCTTTTGAAGATTTTGAAGAAGATGAGATTGAGTTTGCTTTGGCTAGTTCATCTGCAGTTGGTTATTCTGACAAGTGGATTATGGATTCAGGTTGTTCACATCATATGTGCCCTAATAGGGAATGGTTCTCTACTTTCAAGGAGTTGAATGGTGGAGTAGTTTTGATGGGAGACAACAGTCCTTGCAGAACAAGAGGGATTGGTACAATTCGTCTCAAGATGCATGATGGAGTAGTCAGAGAATTAACTAATGTCCGGTATGTTCCAAATTTGAAGAAAAATCTTATCTCTTTGGGAACTTTAGAATCAAAAGGGCACACAATTACATTGAAAAGTGGAGTTGCTAAAGTTGTCTCTGGTTCACTTGTGATGATGAGAGGTGAAAGGTTCAGAAATTTATATTTCTACAAGGGAGCACAGTGACAGGTGAAACAGCAATATCTGAGACTATAGATGATGATGCAGACAATACAAAATTATGGCATATGCATCTTGGACATGCTGGTGAGAAAGCAATGCAGGGATTAGTGAAGCAAGGTCTATTGAAAGGTGTAAAGACCGGAAAATTAGAATTTTGTGAACATTGTGTCTTGGGAAAACATACTAGAGTTAAATTTGACACCACAGTTCATCAGACTAAAGGTACTCTAGATTATGTTCACACAGATGTATGGGGACCTACCAAAACTGCATCTTTGGGAGGTAAGCATTATTATGTCTCTTTTGTTGATGACTTCTCTAGAAGAGTATGGGTGTACACCATGAAGCATAAAGATGAAGTCTTAGATATATTTGTGAAGTGGAAGAAGATGATTGAGATTCAAACCGGTTGAAAAATTAAGAGGCTTAGGTCAGATAATTGTGGTGAATACAAATCTGATCCGTTCTTGAAACTATGTCAAGATGAGGGCATTGTGAGACACTTCACAGTTAGAGAGACACCTCAACAGAATGGGGTGGCAGAGCACATGAATCGGACTTTATTGGAGAAAATTCGGTGTATGTTGTCTAATTCTGGATTAGGCAAAGAATTTTGGGCTGAGGCAGTTGTGTATGCAAGCCATCTCATTAATAGGTTACCTACTGCTGCACTTGAGGGAAAAACTCCCATGGAGGTATGGTCTGGTAAACCTGCTACTGATTATCATTATTTACATATTTTTGGTTGTCCTGCTTATTTTCATGTCAGGGAAAGCAAGCTAGATCCAAGGGCCAAGAAAGCTATATTCTTGGGATTTAATGAGGGTGTTAAGGGATTTAAGCTTTGGTGTCCAGATGTGAAGGCATGGAGGTATGGTCTGGTAAACCTACTACTGATTATCGCTATTTACATAATTTTGGTTGTCCTGCTTATTTTCATGTCAGAGAAAGCAAGCTTGATCCAAGGGCCAAGAAAGCTATATTCTTGGGATTTAATGAGGGTGTTAAGGGATTCAGGCTTTGGTGTCCAGATGTGAAGAAAGTTGTTGTAAGCAGAGATGTAACTTTTGATGAGGCTATTATGGTTGATCAGAACAAGCAGAAAAATTCTAAAGAGCAGAGAATGACCGTAGAGAGTTTGCAGCAAGTAGAGTTAAAGAAAAAAAATTGTTCAAACTCCAATTGTTTCAGTGAGTCCTACCGTTGATTCAGATGATTTAAATATTGAGGACATGAGTGTTGAAGTAGAGCCTCCAACCCAAGATCCTACACATCAAGATGGACCAATTGCAACTACAAAGGGAAAAAGGAATGCTCAAAAGCTAGCTTGGCTTAATGATATGGTGACTTATGCACTTACAGTTACTGAAGAAGAAATTCCTACTACTTATGAAGAAGCTGTCATACATGCAGATTGTGTAGAATGGGAAAAAGTTATGGGTGAGGAGATGAAGTCTCTTCACAATAATAAAACATGGGAGTTGGTTCAGTTACCGCATGGGAAGAGAGCAATTGGTTGCAAGTGAGTATTTGCTAAAAAGGAAGGATCACGGTATAAGGTTAGATTGGTAGCTAAAGGCTACGCACAAAAAGAAGGAATTGACTACAATGAGGTATTTTCTCTTGTTGTTTGGCATTCTTCTATTCGTATTTTATTGGCCTTGGTTGCACAGTTTGATCTAGAGTTAGCAGAGCTTGATGTAAAAACTGCTTTCTTACATGGTGAATTAAAATAAGAGATATATATGACTCAGCCAGAAGGGTTTAAAATTGCTGGTAAAGAAAATTGAGTTTGCAAACTGCATAAATCATTGTATGGTATGAAACAATCTCCAAGGCAGTGGTACAAGCAGTTTGATAAATTTATGTTCGGTCAAAAGTGAACTCGGAGTCTTTATGATCCATGTGTTTATTTTCGCAAGCTACAGGATGGGACTTTCATTTATTTGCTCTTATATGTTGATGATATGTTAATTGCATCTAAGAGCAAGGTAGAGATAAATAAATTGAAATCACAATTGAGTGATGAATTTGAGATGAAGGACTTGGGAGAAGCTAAAAAGATTTTGGGCATGGAAATTGAAAGAGATAAATCAAGGCAAAATTTGTTTGTCACAGAAGCAATATTTGAAGAAGGTATTACATCGGTTTGGCATGAATGATAAATATAAACCTGTAAGTACACCTCTTGCTTCTCACTTTAAGCTTAAATCTACTATGTCTCCTAGCACAGATGATGATATGAAATACATGGCCAAAGTTCCTTATGCTAGTGATGTTGGTAGCTTGATGTATTGTATGGTGTGTACTAGACCGGATATTTCACAAGCCTTAAGTGTGGTGAGCAGATATATGCATAACCTAGGTAAAGGTCATTGGCAAGCAGTGAAGTGGATTCTACGGTATATTCTTGGTAGTGTGGATGTTGGATTGGTTTTTCAGTAGGATAAGATGAGTCAATGTGTTGTTGGATATGTGGACTCTAATTTCGCAGGTAATTTGGATAAGTGCCGATCTACTACATCTTATGTGTTTACTCTTGCTAGTGGACCGGTGAGTTGGAAGTCGAATTTGCAATCTACAATTGCTTTGTCGACTACTGAATCTGAATATATGGTGGTAACAGATGGCACAAAATAAGCAGTTTGGCTTTGTGGTTTGTTTGAAGACTTGGGAATTATTCAAGAATATGTGGATATTTTTTGTGACAATCAAAGTGCTATTCATTTAGCAGAGAACCAAGTTACTCATGCTCGTACTAAACATATCAATGTCAAATTTCACAAGATTCGTCAGATGGTGGAGGACGGTGATGTTCAACTCCTCAAAATTGGAACTGCAGATAATCCTGCTGATATGTTGACAAAGTCGGTTCCATTGAGCAAGTTAAAGCATTGCTTGAACTTGATTGGTGTTTGTAGAATTTGAAATTCCCTAAAAGGGGATGTCGGAGCGGCGATTTTTTTTTTTTTTGAAGTTCTGCTTTGGAGAATTTACATCAAGGTAAAGCCAAGGTAGAGATTATTGAATATTGGCTTTATTTAATTGGTGGGCAAAATCCAATTGAATGGCCCATGGTGAACACGTGGGCAAGGCACCCCTAGGTTAATTAGGATAGGATATATATATATATATATGTCTAGATTAATTAGGTGAGATATATATATATATATATATATATATATATANGTCGCTGCAGAGGGATAGAGAGAGTTAACTAGGTTATTGGTGTATTGGGTTTTTGGGTAGAGTTTATTCTCAAACTCTAATTGTATTCTCTTCAATTGATTATAGTGGAATTTCTCGCCGGCTCCGAAAGTGGACGTAGCTCAATCACATTGATTGAGTGAACCACTATAAATTCTTGTGTTTGTTTTCTTTTTCGTTGTTTGGCCACTAATCAAGTTCCATATCAATATTGTGTTTGTTATGCTTCCGCACAACATATGTAAGATACCATATTATTTGCAACGCTTGTAAGGAAGTAATTTGTTCTTGCTATCTTTAATAATTCTTCTTATGCTAAAGAGAATGAACTGAGGGAGCTAAGCAGCCTTCATTTGTTTCCCTGCTAACACCAAAATGCCATTGTTCTCTTTTAAAAGAGAGCGATAATTTGCCAATAAGCAACAAAATAAACCATCTACCTAGATGAACATGTGGATGCATGTGCAGCTAGCTTAACTAACTAGTGAACAAAATCCTGAGATTATGTAGCCATCTACAGCTTGCGGACATGGGATTGAGATTGCTCCTTGCGCATCAGGACCCAAGCAAACTACCAAGAGCACTAAAACCAATTGTGTTGATGTTCGATCGACTTGATTGACAAGAAGCTGGCATGGCCCGATATCTCTAGGTCATTATCTCCAAGTTGATGTTTGTTTGTTTGTTTCATTGGGCCGGGTCCACGGATATGAGGACCAGAAAAGTATTACGTGTCACAGATATTGTTATTGTAAATTGCTTGTCAGAAATTTCTTCATTCTAATTCTATAATCCAGTTGTCCCAGACCTAAATTAGTGATCATGTTTTGATACGGAAATTTAGGGCTTGTCCTGTAACGTTTTTAAAAATGATTTTTCAAAAATCGATTTTGAAAATAAAAACGAGAAAACAAGATTGGATTTTTGAGATCCGAAAATATGTCCGGTAGCTTATTCCGAAAACAATTTTCAAAAACGAGAGAAGATGGCGACTAGAGATGAGAGAGACCTGAGAAGAAGATAGTGACGTGAGAATATGGAAGAAGAGAGCACGTTCTTTTTTTTCTTTGTTTTGGAAAATATATCTCCGTGTTTTCTAAAATATGAGAATGAAAAGGTGAAAACGTCTATTTGTCGTTTTCCTGTTTTACGAGTAAAATAAAAAAATATTTTCAAAAAATATTTTCTGCATTTTTGAAAACAGACCAACGAACGCATTTTCAAACCATTTTCATTTTATAAAATGAAAAAGATGACTTGAAAACGTTACCGAACGCCACCTTAGTGATCATGTTTTGACCTAAAAAGATAAAAAGAGCGTTTTACCATTCTTGGGGTGTTTCCGCATTATAAAAAAAAAAAAAAGGATAAAAAGAGGGTTTTGCCATTCTTGGGGTGTTTCCGCATAAAAAATATAAAAAAAAGATAAAAAGCGGGGTTTTACCATTCTAAACCTCTTAGATAAACCTCATGTGTCAGCTAGCTTGTATTGTTGTTGGACCGGTCCATGTATCATATTCTACTAGGGGCGGGCAGAAACCGAACCGGACAGCAAAAACAGGCAGAACCGGACAGAAAAACCGACTCGGGGACTGAACCGGATGAAAGAAGACTGCAAAAAAAAAAAAAAAAAAACCGGACCAGACCGAAATTTAACGGTTCGGGACCGGGTTTAGCTTTAGAACCGACCGGAAATAACCGAACAGGTCGGCATATTTAATATTTATTTAAATTATTTATATTTTAATTAATTTAGTATTATTTATATATTTTTAAATGGGTGTCGAATTTTAATTGGTTGAAATCAGGTTACATGTACTCCCTGCTGCAGTAGATTACTCTCAATGATCAAAAACCTAGCTGACTTAGTCAGCCTCTCATTTCGAGTTTCAACAGCGCCTCAACCCTCATCTCTCTCGACACAGCTGAGCTAACCATAGATGCCGAAATCAAAAGCCGACTGTTCGATCCGCGCCCACCGCGTCCCAACCTGAATCCCAACTCCAAGCAAGTGAATCCCGACTATTCGACAAAATCAAAAGCTGGTGGCCTCTCAATCTTGACAAACCCCAACAGTTTGGTTTCGAAATCAACCGATTCAAAGCCATCAGAGGAAGTTGGTGCTCTTCCTTTTGATCTTTTCTTTCACGATCTGTTTCTTTGTGTTGGTTTTTGATTTGTTTGATAACTTCTTCTCTTGCTTTGGATTTTTTGACTTGGTTTTTGATTTGCTCTTCCTTCGTCTACTGCGTTTTCTTAGCTGATCGACAACGCCAAGGCTCTTCTCAGCTCTCATCTCATCTCTAGATGGAATCGGTATGGAAAGCATCAGCTTTCATCTCATCTCATCACTTTTGGAGTTCGATTTTGAATTGATGTTGAGTTCGATTTCTGGTTCAGCTTGTTTGGGAGCATCAGTTTCAGATTGATATTACTTGGGTTCGATTTTGGGTTCAACTTGTTTCGATATGATCTTAAGTTTCTTGCTTGTTTCCGTGAATGTTTCGAAGTGATCTTTCCTTTATTTTCGAAGCTTGTTTCCTTTAAAAGTTGTCATGTTAATGTAGATGTTACCAAGTTGATCAAGCAGAGGTCTTAATCCGTTTTCATCATAATCATACATCATCCTCAACAATTATAATGGAGCTCACTAAAATGAGGAAGATGTAGTTAGTTGTCAAATGAATAATTGCTTGCTTCTTCAGTTTTTCTAATGAGCATGAGATGATTTGTTTGATTTTGAAATGAGCATGATCAGTTTGGTTTTGTTATTAGTGCTAGTGACTGTTTGAGAAGGTTACTTGGCTTTTAAATTTGTCCACAGGGTAGACTTTGTGTAGATACATTGCTGTCATTTTGATCTATTACATGGTTGTAACAATATTTCAGTTTATGAACTTTAATTATGTAAGGTTTGGCATGACTTTAAAGAACTTTCTGTAATCTTATGACATTTCTTATATAGGACTTTAAGTCTTTAAGAGTGGATAATAATGTGGTCTGCTATTAACCTGATGACATTTGAACATCCTTGTGCATGATTTTAGATGTAAATGGATGTTTTCAAATGGAACATTGTTTACTAATTTGATTTTTTTCTTACTTTCTTATCAGGGAAGTGGAGCATCGCAAACTCCCAATGTGACACCAACTGGGTCAAGCACCGGAACAACACCAACTGCTACAAGTGAAGCTGCTGCACCGCTTATGCTTCCTCCCCCACCACCTTCTGCAGCTGCTGCTCCAATTAGTGAAGCTGAGTATGTGAAGAAGAAGAACTAGTCTGCAGCATGGGACCATTTTGAGAAGATGAAGAATCCGGATGGTACTCCGTTGGCGAAACCAAAGGCCAAGTGCAAGTACTGTCCCACCACGTATGCTTGCAACTCAAGATCAAATGGGACGACATCCATTAGGACTCATATGCTTTACCAATGCAAGAAGTGTCCGGCATACCAACCAGCTAAGAAGCAAAAGTTTCTTTCCTTTGATTCTGTTGATAGTGGTGGTAAGTTAGTTGCTAGGGGTTGGAGCCCAGATGAATGTAGAAGAGCTTGTGTTAAAATGATTGTGAGGGATGAGCTGCCATTTAGTCATGTAGAGGGGCAGGGTTTTATTGATTTTATGAAAATTGCATCACCAAGGTTTGATCCTCCCTCTCGGAGGACAATTGGTAGAGATATTAGGGATATCTACCAATTTGAGAAGGAAAAGATTCGAGCGTTTTTAGCTAGGAACAATCTAAGGGTTTCTCTTACCACCGATACCTGGACTTCGGTCCAGAATATCAATTACCTTGTCTTGACAGCTCATTTCATAGATGAGACTTGGGCGTTGCATAAGAGAATAATAAACTTCACTGTTATTCCAAATCACAAAGGTAAGACAATAGGGAAATTGGTGGAGTCTTGTTTGATTAATTGGGGTATTGAGAGAGTTTTCAGCATTGTAGTTGACAATGCATCGAGTAATCAATTTGCAATTGAGTATATGAAGGAAAAGATTGGGAATTGGAAGCAGTTAGTGTTAGTGGGAGTTTTCTGCATGTTAGGTGTTGCTACCATATTTTGAATCTTATTGTGAGCGATGAGATGGAGGAGCTTGATTCCTCAATCGATGCAATTAGGAACGCTGTTAAGTTTATTAGGAGTTCACCTGCAAGGCTTGAGAAATTTAGGAAGTGTGCATCTAGTGAGAAGGTTGAACACAAGAGGGGTATTGTGCCTTTAGATGTGTGCACAAGGTGGAACTCCACATATTTCATGTTAGACATAGCTGTGAAGTATAGGCAGGCCTTTGTGAGGTTGGAAGATGAGGACCAGCATTACGAAAACTACTTTCAGAAAAGGGTTGGGGGAGGAAAAAGGGTCGGGCCGCCTAGAAATGAGGATTGGGAGAAGGCTGCTAGGTTGGTGAAATTTCTCAACATTTTTTATGATGCAACTTTGGCATTTAGCTGCACTAAAGTGGTAACTGCAAACCAACCTGTTGTGTGGATGTGTACCATCATTGAAGAATTGGAAAAATGCAGCCAAAGTATCGAACCTTTGATGGTTAACATGGGGGCATCAATGAGGAAAAAATTCGACAAGATACAAAATCGATCCTTTGGTTGAAGTTGGAGAACTTGAACCCTATTTTGCTGCTTGTTGTGGTATTAGATCCAAGATACAAAATATTGTATCTTGAGTTCTTTTTTCCTTTGTTGCAGCAAGACATGGGCTTGGTCTTGGAGATGATAGATGATTTTAAAGGTAAATTGATGCAACTTTATCATGAGTATGCTAATTCTGACCCTGTGGCTGCACAAGCGTCATTTGAAGCTACACAGCCACCTACTCAATCAATTTCTAATGCCGGAGAGGAGGATAGTCATGCTGCATCAATGAACAAGTTTTTGAGGCTTAGGAAGCAAAAAGATGTGGTTAAGATAAGGAATGAAGTCGACAAGTACTTGCTTGAAGCTGCCGAAGACCCTGCCAGTACAAAATTTGTAAGGCCCCATACCTTAAAATCTTTATGAGTTACGTTTTTATCGGTTTTGACATGGAGTTGACTTTCTACTTTGTCTGTTACGTCGGAATATTCCTTGGGTACGTCGTAGGTTACGAAAAATTGAGTTCGTGGACACGTAGTTTGTTTAAATCGGTGTTATATCGGGAAGTTGTGACAAAAATGGAAATTATTTTTTCTTTTCTTTTGGTGGAGTTCATTTTAAATGAGTTTCTTTTGTTGGGAAGAGAGAGAAAGTGACAAATTGAGGAAAAAAAATCAGGTCAAACCCAAGCTCTCCCTTCCCCTTTCTTTTTCTTTTGCCGCCAGCCTTCTTCCACAAAAATTGACGTCGTCCGGCCACCCCAGTGCGCACCGCTCACCATGGCATGATCCTTCCTCCCTCCTTTTCCTAGATATGTAAGTTTTTCACCTTGGGTATCATTGGTTTTTGAGTTTCGAAGAGAATTGCAAAAATGGGGAAAACCAGAGTTTGGCTCCGATCTTCAGTTTCTGACGGTTTCCAGCCAGATTTCTTTGGGGTTTTAGGTGCTGGGGTGATGCTAATCTTCATCCCTAACCTTTTGCAGCTTCTCTTGGCCGGTGGAGGAAGAATTGAAGGTGTTTGAGACTGTGAACAGTGGCGTGAACAGTAACCGCAAATTCTTGGTTTTTGTTTTGAATTTTCCGGCCAAAATCGTTGGAAATTGTTGGCTATTGCAGTTATATTTTTGATTCTTGCTAGTTTTGGAGGTTGTTTTGTAAAAATAGCTTGACCGGTTGTGGTGGTTTGTGAGGTGGTGCACCGCCATGGGCGATGGCGCCTTGGGGCGCCGGCAGCTCTATGAAAACATCTATTTTGTGTGTTATTGGAGAAGTCCAATTTAATTTTATGATTTGGATATGAAGTTTGAGCTTTTGGGAATTGTTGTAATTAGTTATAGTGGTTGGTTTTGGTTTTTTTGTCTCTAGAGATTTGGTTAAGTTGGTCATGGCAATCGGTGTTGTGGTTTTGTGGTAGCTGTGATTGTGGGAACATTCGGAAAATGAAATGGATCAAAGGAAGTTAAGAGAGAATTTGAGGAACTTGAAAGGGAGAATTTTATTCTTTATTTATTGGTTAAAATTGTAGTTAGGATATTCAAATTAATTGTTTGAGAAGTTACAAGAGACTTTTGAAGGCTAAAAAGAAATTAGAGGATGTTGAATATCCAAATTGGAAAGATTCGAAATTTGTAGAGGAATTGTTGAGTAACGAGTTACTTAAATTTTTTCAAGGGAATGAGTTTTAATTCTTTAATGATTTCCTTTGTGAGGTTAATTTTATCATGCCCAATTATTACAGGACGTACTGAGCCCTCGAGCGAGGAGGACACGGGCAGGCAGCAGGATTAGCTGCGGGACTCACTTGTGAGTGGACTTTTATTTTGTTTAAATAATGCATGCAGCATGGTATTAAGTTTTCAGTTGGAATACTATTTTGAGTAAATGTGACTTTGTGGAAAGTAAAGGATTTAAAAAGAAAGCAGTAGACAATGAGGCTAGTTTTGGCGCATGCGTATCTTACCTAGTTGGCAGTCCCTTCTAGGTAATAGTCTGGTTGGCAGTTCCTTCCAGACTACAACCCGGTTGGCAGTCCCATCCGATGCGTCATCTGGTTTGCAGTCCCTTCCAGATGACATGAGGTAGTTAGTTGGCAGTACCTTCTAACTACCTGTGGCTAGTTGGCAGTACCTTCTAACTACCTGTGGCTAGTTGGCAGTCTCATCTAACCACCGCCTCCTATTCGGGTTGGCAGTTCCTTCCGATGCGTCATCTGGGTGGTAGTCCCTCCCAGATGGCATGAGATGCTTAGGAAGCAGTCCTTCCTAATCATCAATGAGTTTTCTTGGAAAAGGATTGAGTTGGAAATATTATGGAATCTCGCTGCATGTTGGTTTTGTTGAAAACAGAAATGGGGAAGCATTCCATTAATTGTTTCAGATTTTGTTTCAGTTTTTGTCCACTCACTCTAATGGATTTTACATGTTTTCCCCTGGGCCCTTCGTTTTCAAATGCCCAGATTTCAGATTGGTCGAGATCGCGTCCAGGCACTAGAGACCTTAGAATCAGTGCTTCCGTTTTGTCTGTAGGTTATTACTTAACCTACCTTGTATGATATCGGCTTAGCTATTAGTGTTGCTCTGATAACACTTTTTAAATTTGGTGGATGCTTTTGTTTGAGTTGATGTTTATCATACTGAGGTTGTGTTGGAATTCGTACCTTCTGAATGTAACATATATGCTTGGAAATGTAAATATGGTGATGTGTGTTTGAATAGGAGTTAAAGATTTAATCATGCCCAGGTTTGTGAACTACACTATGCCAATAATGCCTTCAAACGACACACTTCAGACGACAGAATTCTTGTTTTCTGTTGTCGGAATGTTTTAAACTTCTTCAGACAACATATAAATTAATTATGTTGTCTGAATAGCATGAGAATCCATACTATTTTAGTTTTTTCATCTTTTTTGTAAGTTGAAAAATTCAGACAACAGATAACTGTCGTTTGAAAAAACTGATAAATTCTCATTAAAGGTTGAAAATTAGGACAACATTTATATGTTGTCTGAGTAGGCAGAAAAATAATTTCCCCCAGTCTGACCAAAAATAAATTGTTGGCACAACTATACTTATCCATCCTTTTTGCCCTAAGACCCCGTGTTTTTCCCACACCTAACTGAAATTTTCATAAACTCAGCTTTCTTCCATCGCGCCTAGATCTCTCGACCTAGAGGTTCATTCCATAGAAACTCAAATCGATTCATTCATGTCTCAATCGACCTTAGAGGTACTTCCTGAGTTGGGTTTTTGGAGAGAGAAGAGTTTTCTCAACCTCTCTCCGAGCTTGTGGCTCTCGTCGCTGTTGGTGGAGTTCTTCAACTTGAAGAAGGAACGAGCCCAAAGAATTCATTCACTGTTATTCATTGGTAAGCCTCTTTCTTCGTCAATCTTAGTGTTTCGACTTTGGTTTGTTTTGGGTTTTTGGGTTTTCTTGGATATTGATTTGGGGGTTTTGCTAAGGGTTTAGAAATGGATTTGGGAATGGTTTGTTCTTGAATTCGATTTGGGTGTTTTATGGGTATAGGTTTTCATTAAAATTTGCTGAAAATTTGATTTGGGGATGGTTTGTTCTTTTAGCATCGATCTCAGCATCTCTCTCACTCACTATCGCTCTCACTCTTACTAGATACACTCTCAATTGGCTCTCTCCCTCGGTCGCGAATCGCTTTAATCTTCAACCTCCAGCTCTCTCTCTTGTAAGTTCTTCGTACTGTAGGACAAGATTCAATTCTTCAAATTTTCTGATTGAACAAAAAAGGAATTGGGTTTTTTGATATTGATGTTTGATTGGGTTTTGATTGGCACCCATACAACCACCACCGTCTCTGGAGGCAACAGTCGACCAATTTTTTCAAAACCCAAGCAGAGGTACAAAACTAGTAAGGATTTCTACGGTTTAGGATTTCAATTTCATTAGTTAAAATGTGGTATGTAACTGAAATTTGTGTTGTGGTGTATTGGAAGTTGCTTGGGACTTCGAGGAAAACATTGAAGACCGACATTGTGAACTTGCTGGAAGGCTTTAATTTGACTCTAGAAGATGTTAAAGTTCAATACAATGGGCCTTTTGTGTTGTCTAGATTGTAAGTTTCAATTGAGTTTTAATTTGTCTAGTTATTAGTAATGCATGTAGATGCAACAAGTCTTGTGAAGAGCATAATTTGTTGACTGTTAGGGGCTTTAGGGATGGCTCGAATACTTTAGTTCATTACAAAAACAGTATATATATGAATGCAATTGTTTGTTTGATCGTTGGGTATGAATGTTGTTGTTGTCATTAGTTGATTCTCATCTTTTCTGCATTTGAGAAATTGATGAGTTTAAACTAAGCTATATCTATTAATTGACTGTCATCTTTTCTAAGTATTGAAAAAGGGAATTTGTGTGTGTGCTTGTATATTATTGTTATTATGCAGCGGTGACCCTTATTAGCTTGTGTGTGCGCGTTTGTATATTATTGTATATTATTGTCCATTCTAGTATCCCACTTCCATTCTTTTGATGCCTGAAGAGGGTAAGGTGCAAATTGGGTTTTCTGTAGGCTTCTCCATAACATATTAGTCGGACAGTAATGAACTTTAACATGTGGTATCTAACTGAAATTATAGTGGTGTACATAAAGATAAGATATATTTTTAAGTTAGGAGAATGCCTTTTCTCCGGTGTGGGAATGTTTTATTCTTAAGATTGAATTTATTGTAATAGAATACCTGCATTGAAAGTTCTCCTAATGGTATGTTTATGTGTTAACAAATGTGTAGGATACAAATAGAAAAGCTTATGCCTGTGTAGTGAGGCAGTATTCCGGTGCTGAAAACAGAAAGGTTCACCAAGTTGTTGATCCAAGAAGTCATGGAAATGTGCTAACTTCCCGAAGAAAGATAAGTTTGAATCCTTAGCTCCTTCTTGAAGAAAGAAAAATTAGCTGGAATTCTGCAGAAACTGCCCTGCAGCACAGCTCTTTTTGGTTTTTTTTTACCCTACTTACTGATCTTTAAATATCCTGAAATTTTGACATGTTTCTGTTCTGTTAGTTAGCAAAAGATTTGGAAAGTTTCATCTTATTCTAAAGCAACCTGATTTTTCGGTGATTTTTCCAAATTTGGTCTGCATTTGGGAAAATTACAGCATTCTGTACGTATCTTCTGATTATCTGTTGGGATTTGAACTGTTATTTAAATCATTTAACCTCTGGTTCTTATCTTGAGATTCATGTGGGTTTATGGAAAATGGAAATAAATTGAAGTCTTTTTTCATAAGAAGCAGAACTCAGATGAGGTTGTCAAAAGTGGTAGCTCTTCACAAAACCAATGCTTAAGTAAGGTAGTCTTGCTCTTTACCATGGTGGAATAGAATGATATTTGTTTCACAATTTGTGGTTCCGAATTGGATTTCAATGTTGTATTGAAAAGTAGTAATGAACAATTTCTCACATTTGGCAAAATTTACTTGTTCAGATTTCAGGTTCTTTTGAGTCAGTAATATGTTGGGTACTTGGTATCTGATGCTTTGATTTTATTGAGATATAGTTGTGCCACTCATATGTTTTTAATGAAAACGATTGTTTAATGGACTAGGTGCTGTATAAGGTTAACTTCTACGAGTTCAGGATATGGAACAGAAAGCTGCAATAGCATATGATCTAGCTACAACAGAAAACTAAAATTTGCCAAGTCCTCCTCCAGTCATCACCTTGGTTTGGTTTTACGTCCATTAGTTCAGTTCTTGGAGAAATTGGCATATATATCTTTTGTTTAGCATTTTACTAAATTTGAATTGATGCTTATTTTGCAGTCAGCAATATGGAAGAAAGAACGTCAGGAAACGACGAAAAAGAGAAGAGAAAGATACTTGTTTTCTATATGAATTTATGTTCAGCTTGGTGATTTTTTTTTCCTTTGTTCCTACTCTTCAGACTGAAATCGTAACATCAATGATTGTTAGCAAACCTTTAACTTTGCCTGTGGCTCAAATTTATATATTTTCACTGGTTTAGTGTTGTTATGCAGTATGCAAGGATGTCCATGGGGTAACTTGGGTTGATGACAAAAAGGCAACAGATGTAGAAGCTACATACACAGGACTAATGGGTCTAAAGAGGCAAAAGTCTGTGATCCTACTTAGTGGCCTTGCAAAGGTGATAAGTTGCTAAATGCTGCTTTATAAGATGTTCAGTTGCCTTTGTTTCTTTTACTTTGCATGGGAAACATAGAGAATATATAAGCTATTGCATTTACCACAATGACCAGTGAGAAATAAAATATAGGAAAATATTTGTGCTGCTTTGTCAAATCCTCCTCTAAGAAGGCATTGTATAACTTTGTATGGGTTATTGGTGCTCCACTCCAATATTAGTATTAATTGAAATTCTTGATTGTCATTTCAAATTGAACCTTAATACATTGCATTTTAGAATGTTCTATGCTCTCTCAGGTTCACTTCTTTTCTCTTGTTATACTCTAACAATTTGAACTTATATACTATTAAAAGTATTAAGACGATTCCATTAGATTCCAAGCATAGTCTACCTTTGTTATGAGTCGAAGTCCCATTGAACCTTATCTGACTTTATAATCTTAACATTTTCTTTTTCTAGTTTAAGAATATTAAATTGAGCTCATGGATGTTACCCATCACAAGGAAAGTTAAGTTTCCGGGCCATAATTTGTTTACCTGGTGCTATGATATTTTTGTCTTCTCTTGTTAGTTACTCAAGCAGGTAAATTTATGTTATAGCTATACATTATTTGTCATTGACTGAACTGGAAACACTGATGCGACATCTCTTTGACTCATCATAGTTTTCATTTGTAGTGCAAACGTGTGTCTAGTATTTCACTATTTTGTCAATCTACACGATAGTTTTCGTATGTTATTGACTTTGTAAACTCTGTCAAATGTCTAGGAACTTGGATAGTTCAAGATTAATTAGCCATCACACTTCAGGCACTTTTCTATAATCCAAGAAGTCATGGAAATGCTAATAACTACGTTACAATTATGGTCATTTGAATTTCTAGGATAAAACTAATTTACCAAAACCTACAAGCTTAGCCTTCTGTTATAAACTTGTGATAGTTTATTTCTTTAGCATCAAAGTTCTTGTGTTTGATCTGTATGGCGTCAAGGGTCATGTTGTTTATTACTTATTGTTAAATCCAAGAAAAATGAATGCTTAGTAAGATTATTTATAGCATGAAGATTTGTAAGAGTATGATAGATTTTGGATTGCTCTTTGTTATGCAGATTTGTGTTCTTTGCGATCTTTGAAACCATTGAGGAAGGTAGCCAATGAAAGCGTTGCAACTTTGTGGGGGAGAGGATGAATGCTGATGCAGCTTTGGTCTTTGCCTACTACAAAGAGCTGTCACTGACCCAACATTTATCTTTTTCGCAATGGTACGAAGGATATCAAGTGATAAGAAGTGGCACAACTAGCTGCAAATTAACATACTACATTGGCATTGGAGTAATATTACTCTATAAGTATTTGCTTTTGGGTTAGAAGTAGTCTAGTTTTGCTTGGTGTTTTCTTAAATTAAGTTCTGAATTGGCTTCAAGCTTTTTGACTTTGATGATATATATATAACAAGCCTTTTGTATTGTTCCAAAATGAATGATGTCCATATGGATAACAACCAATGCAAGATTACAACATATGTTGTCTCACCATGAAAATGAACAACTAAATCGTACCAAAATCTGTTGTTTCTTGTTCTATCAAACAACAGAAGTAACAAGTTATCTATATTTCAAATATGCTTCAAACAACAGAAGAGTGAGTTTCTAACCTCAATCAAACTACACAAGTACATGATTTCATATAGTTATATTGTCTATCAGACAACATAAATACTTAAAACAGTGGTTGGAATACAAGACAAAAGACATAAAAATAAACTCTTAAAACTATTTAGACGACAGATGAGTTATAATTTACCCAATTTTAAGTGAATTTCAAACAACAATCAAATGTCTTTGAAAATGCATTCAGACAACAGATTGTTAAACAAGCCTTTATTTTGGTAACTTCAGACAACATATAAATGTGTTCTTATTACATGTCAGACAACAGCAGTTTTATTAAAACTATAGTTTGTAGTTCATTTGAACAACATTAATCTGTCGTTGTATGTGATTATTAACGACAGAAAGTCCCAAATCCTTCAGTGTTGGGTTGTTCAGACGACAGAGCCTTGCGAAACTTCTGTTGTCTGAGTGAGGAAGAGACGACGGAGGATATCTGTCGTCTGATGCCATAAGAGACGGCAGCTGGATACACAACAGATAATTTCCATATCAGACCACAAATCTCATCTGTCGTCTGAAGGGTTTATTGGCATAGTACTATTTGGGTAGCCCATATTTAGGGGAGGTTCTGCCGATTTTTCGGTAGGATTTCACTTAACGTGGGCCCCGCAGGCTCGTATCCAGGTTTTGGGGTGATTCTTGGGTCGGATCCTGTCAAAATTTCAAGTTTTAGATTGGTGGAAAGAGAATTCACCTAGGTTTCCAGTTTTGTCTAAAATTGCAAAGGATGTTTTTGCTGTTCCAGCTTCAACGGTGGCTTCGGAGGCTACCTTTAGCCTAGGAAAAAGGGTTGTTGACCCATTTAGAGCTTCATTGACTCCTACAATGGTTGAAGGGCTGGTTTGTCTTAATGACTGGTTAAGAGGTGGTGCTTTCAATGAGTACAAAGAGCCGACGAAGACTGAGTTGGACCTTTATGGTGAGCTTGAGAAGCTTGAGTCAGGTAATTTTTGACTTTACACTAATTGTTAATTTGAATATATTTATATCTGTTAGTTTGTGATTCTTGTTTTTGGTTTTCATTAGACTCTGTTGTGACACAAGTATCTGACTCTGAGGGATGAAGTAGGTTGCAGCTGCTGGAAATCGGACTAATGGAATGACCTTTTGAAATAAATTGTTGTGCTGCTAGAGCTAGTTGTCTGTCACCCAACTTTCTATTTTTTTTTGTCCCCTTCCGGTTTCATTCAAGTATGAACTGCTTTAACTTTGGTTTGTAATAACTAATAACTCTAACTTCTGTTTGTCGACTTTGGAACTTGATGTTATTGCCTTTAAGTTCTTCAACTATAGTTTTTAATAACTTTAAATTTACTGCTGGAACTTGGAAGTTGGAACTTTGATTTATGTTTGTGCTGCATGTTTGCTATTTGGTTTGGAAACAGATTGTTAGACTATTGGAACTTTGATTTAGATTTGGAAATTGCTTTTGGGTTTGAAATGTTGAACGAGCAAATTGTTGATGTTTGAAACTTTGAATGTTTGATAGTTGATCTGCAGGTTTGAGTGTTTGTTAATGTTATTTGCCTAGTTGAACACAACCGAAACCGATCCGCACAACACCGTAAAACGGTGTAACCGAAGTAAGCGATGTAGGTTTTAAAAATGCGGTTGCGGTTTTAAATATAGCACAACCGAATGTAGTGGTGCGGTTGCGGTTTTGACCTAACACCGAACCGCACCGAACCACGCCCACCCCTATATTCTACAACCCACCAACTCAAATGAGTCACAGTAGAAGGCCATTAACACACTAAGAGTGGCTGAAGGCCACCAACTCAATTATCCTAAACTTTTTCACCCCTAATTGAGTGGCTGAAATTAGTCCAAGTATCTACAATAAAGTTTGTTTTGCTTATGAGGAAGACAATTATCCTAAACTTTTTCGCCCCTAATTGAGTGGCTGAATTGAGTCAAAATATATATCTACAATAAAGTTTGTTTTGCCTATGAGGAAGACAATTATCCTAAACTTTTTCGCCCATAATTGAGTGGCTGAAATTAGTCAAAGTATCTACAATAAAGTTTGTTTTGCTTATAACATGATGAAGAACTAAATAATTATTGGATGTCATGAATATTGAATAATCATCTTGAGCTTTCAAAGAACACCACTATTACCATACTCATGTTGAGCAAAAGCATAAAAAACAAGATATTGAAAGTGATTCACTCAATCGGTGTGATTGAGTTACATTCACTTTCAGAGCTGGCAATAAATTTCACTATGATCAATTTGGAGAAACTTACAACTAGAGTTTATGAACAACTCTCGCTGCCCAAAATGCCAATACACCCAAATCCTATATAACTCTCAGTTTTTTTTTTTTTATCAGATAAACAATTCAAATGCCACAACTAGTCTTTCGTAAGTCGAACTCACAACCTCCCACTTACGAAAGGGAGACTATGCCACTAGACCAAATGATACTGGCCTATATAACTCTCAGTTTGATACACATAGAGAAATAGAACATTGCTTACTTCTCATATTGTACTCTACAATCTATATAGCAGCACCAAAACATTAGCTCAAGATGCTGTGCTAGAGTAGTTATTTCATAGCAGTTATCTACCTTCCAGAGCAGTTATTTCAGAATATGTTTCTGGTTTAGTAGAAGAGGAAGTTGTGCTAGAGTTGCCTCTCCGTGTGAAAAACGCTGGTTGTTTAGGAGTTGGTGGGATTGCAGTTTCACTGTCAAGCAAGGTAACAACATTTGACATTGTAGGGCGATCAACCGGATCTTCTTGTACGCATAAGAGCCCAACATTTACACACTTAATAAATTCATTTCTGTTGCAACTTTCTTCCAAATTGTTTTCCATTAAATCCAACACCTTGTTTTCTGTCCAGAGTCTCCATGTCTGAGAAAATGTTGAAAATCAGATGTGGCATGAGTATAAATGGGACAAGAGTGGATACTGAATATGCAAGACACTTTACCTAGCCAATGGCTAAAACAGAAAAAAAAAAAAAAAAGAAGATTAAACTGCACTTACATAACCAAGGAGACTGAAAGTTTGTTTGGACTGATAAAATCCTGCATTCTTTTTTCCACTGATTATCTCTAGAAGAACCACACCGAAACTAAAGACATCTGATTTGACAGAGAAATTTCCATCCAATGCATATTCCGGCGACATGTAACCACTACATCACAAATCGTTATACAATCAAAGACATAAGGGCACAGAAGAACTTTAAATAAGGATATCATAATCAACGTATAAACTATACACCTTGAAGTGTGTACTTACTAGGTTCCTACTACTGTATTTGTGTTTGCCTCGGTTTCTTTGCCTCCAACAATCCTGGCCAAGCCGAAGTCAGATATTTTGGGGTTCATCTCCTCATCCAAAAGAACGTTGCTGGTTTTCAAATCTCTATGAATGATCCTCAACCTGGAATCTTGATGAAGATAAAGAAGTCCTCGAGCAATTCCCAAAATGATGTTAAACCGCATCTCCCAATTGAGAAACATGCTTTGTGTATGATCTTGCAAAGTTGGCATTATCCATGTCGAGAAAAAATTTAGTAGTTACGGTAGTTCAGTCAATCAAGAAACATTATATTATGAGGTAAAAAAGTAAAGACAAGGATTAGAAGCGAACCAAATATAAAGGAATCCAAGCTTTTGTTAGGCATGTACTCATAGAGTAAAATCTTTTCTTCTCCTTTCATGCAATATCCTCTGAGTCTTACAAGATTACGATGTTGAAGTTTGGCGATTAGCACCACCTCATTCTTAAATTCCTGTAAGCCTTGTGATAGCCTCTTTACAGCAATTTCTTGGCCTCCAGGGAAGATCCCCTGAAAACAAGTATATTTAATTACAACATGAAAACTTACAACTAGCCCTAGACAACAAATAAGTATTGGAGTAGCACCATTGTGAAGAAATGACAAACAAGTTCTTCTAATTTACCTTGTAAACAGGCCCATACCCCCCCTGTCCAAGCTTGTTTCCAATTGAGAAATTATCTGTAGCGTCTAGTATGCTTTGTAAATCAAAAAAAGGCACATCTATGCCTTTGTCATCTTCTTCATTGAAGTCACTCGTGTCTATGAGCTCTTTGACTCGTCTTTCACTATCGAGCTGCGGACGACTTACTTGATCTAACACATGGAATTGAACAATTTTCTACTCATTTTCTCTTTCTGACATTTAACAGAACAAACTTTGCCACAGTTTCATGCATAGAGTGCATGAAAATAAAAACAATGCATCTAAAGTACAAACTTAATGTTACCTCTGAGATTAAAAAATAATTACCTCCTCTCTTAGTAATCTTTCTTCTCCATATACAAAAACTAATGATGCATGCCAGAAAAATCCCACTTATGACTGCCATCACAACCAGAGACAATAACAATTTTTTCCTTGGACTCTTATTTGATAGCTCTTGTAGATTTCCTTCAGCAAGAAACCAAGGAGAAAAATCACAAGTGAATTTTTATAATCACTGAACATTCTGAAGCCGCATAATCCAGTGATAATAAGGCTGATATAATAAAAGGCTTCAGGGAAATTCTACATGGTTTCAGTTATTTTTCATTTATGGTTAGACAAAATCTCAATCAAAATAATCATATTTAGCAGTACCACTGTCTTCAGCAGCAGTGGACTCAAAATAGAAATATTAATTTACAAGAAGCACAGCATTTTCACCTTGAGTACAATTTAAGTCAATGCCGCTCCAGTGAAAATTTGTATTGCAAAGGCATTTTTTCTTTCCCCCTATTCCTGGATTGCAAGTTGAATATGGCCAATCCCTGCAGTCTTCTAAGGTAGTGCAGCTTGCTTCCAGTGGTGGCTCCCAACCCATCTCTATTACAGAAGGATCGCTGGATGAATTTATGCCGGAAATAAAATTCCTCATCAGGTCAGGGCTACACCGACTGATTTCCTTAAACGGGAAGGAAATGTTCTGCACTCTGTTTCTAGAATCACAATAATTAATATTTTTGGGTTTGATAATGAATCGTTGTGTACTTCGGCTGATATTTATAACCCTAAAGGAGGTGCCATCTGGTCCCAGGAAGCTAAATTCATTAATGGTGGCATTGCACACGAAACTTAAGTACATGGGGTCGCCACAATCTGATCCAGTGCTCAGAGGATAAGGAATTGTAGTTGTGCCACAAGGGTTGCAGTCTCTTATAGTTGATTCTGCACAAGGTGTAATATTCAACTGTCATGACTCATGACAAACTAAGAAATTAGAATACACCATTTATGTTTACTCTTCTAGCATCATGCTTTTGTGTTCATTTTTAGAAATAAAGAAATTAGCATTGCTGGATTTACGTTCACTGTATTGATCTCATGCTTTTGTGTTCATGTTTAAGAAGACTTAAATACGCAGTTAATATGGAAAAGTGCATTTACCTATGTCAGACAAGGCAACTCGAGCAGCAATCTCATGACTATTTTGAGTATTTTCATACCCTTCTACAAGATTATTTAACTCCTTAACCCATACCCTGCACAAGGAAGTTTTACCCCTTTCAGCTATGCTTTTAGGTGCGGCGTATGAGTATGCCTGGCACTGGCAGCTGTTGAGGCACGTGTTCTTGCATTCTGTTTCATTGTGAACAACAATCTCTGTGTCTGGGTTTCCCACTTTCATCATCTTCAAACTCAAAAAGGTGTCATCACGCCCACATATTGACGAGTCTCTTGTGCATCCGTCTGAGAAGTCTCCAGAAGTCCATTTATCTAG
This sequence comes from Rosa multiflora, assembly GCA_002564525.1. Taxonomy (NCBI): domain Eukaryota; kingdom Viridiplantae; phylum Streptophyta; class Magnoliopsida; order Rosales; family Rosaceae; genus Rosa; species Rosa multiflora. Next base: position 76,762 of record BDJD01006566.1, read on the forward strand.
AAACTGGGGCTTAAAACCTGGCAAACACTTGCACACCACCGGGTTATTATTAGTATTACAGCTGCCAAAGTTCCCACAAGCATTATACACACTGCATTGATCTTTTGGCTCTGACCAAACCGGAACCCACTGCAAGTCTTCAATCCATGTTGAAATCTTCAGCTCTCCACTATGGGATATCACCAATCGTGCATGAGTGTAATCAAATTGGGGAGGACTAGTAACAGTGCTCTTGTTGAACTTACCAATCCCTATCCTTGTAACAGTGCTGTTGCTGAAATTTGATAATAAGTAAGTTACTACCCGAGGCATTTCAACTGGCCCGAAAAAGTCACCTGGTCCCCCCGCTTTCCAGTAAGGCATTGAATTTTTTAAGATAATATACTGACTTTGTTGATCTCGTTTGAAGGTGAAGTTCCCAGTTCTTGGGTCATCTTCGTCGCTCCATGAAGTCAACTCCAAGTTACTATCCATTAGCATCCCAGGAATGAATGTATCAGTTGGGTTTTGAAAGCTTTGCCACAAAGGATTCGCTGTCAACTCGCCAGTATCCCTTAACACCAGGTTCCCTGAATCCATTATCTTCACTGTCTTGTTAAAAGATGAAGATTTTCCAATGTCTGTTGACCAATAAGGCTTTCGAGTAACACTGTCCAACACGCGGAGGTTACCATCTTCGATTGTGAGAACTCCAGTAGAATTTGCAGGTAGAGGTTCATCTCTGTTGGCAACCCATACAACTGTTCTTGGAGTGACCTTACCATACCATATGCCCACATATTTTTTCCCTGTAGTATTAGAGGTAAAGAAACCCAGTTCAAATTCTCCTCCTGCTGAAACAAGAGCTTCTGATCTATCATCGATAACTGGATGGTCATATGTTAGTGTATCTTTAGCAGAACAAAATAGGTTGTCATAAGAGCACAGCAATAGTACTACGTAAAAGAAAAAGATGTAAGATTCCATGCTATGTGCAAACCAAGTAATGAAGAAATTTGTTCTTGCTACCCTTGATAATTCTTCTTATGCTAAACAGAATGAATTGAGGGAGCTAAGCAGCCTTCATTTGTTTCCCTGCTACCAAAATGCCCTCGTCCTCTTTTCCAGCAACAAGTAACAAATTACAAACTCTCTATGAATATAAAATTGGTCCCACAAAACCATCTTCCTAGTTGAAAATATCAGACTTGTTATACAAAGACCAAAGTCAGTAAAAAATCTAGCCTTCTACAGCTTGCATGCACCTAAAAAAAAGATGGGATTACGATTGCTCCTAAAGCATCAAGAGCCACGAAATACCAAAATCAGTTCATAAAAAATTTCTTGTTTGATAGACTTGGCTAAATGATTGAAAATCCCAGGTCAAGGTCTTCTGAGTTTTGTCTATTTCCTCCTATTCCTTGGGTCCACTAGAGCACTGCTATAATTCTCTGCCTTTCCCTCGCAACCCACAATTGCTTATCACAAAAATTTCTTTCTTCTATCTCTAACTACTTGTCAAAGCCGAAGATTTGTTGCCCCTAATTTATTGTTTTACTCAATTTTTGTTTTGACTAAATAGTACAATAAATCAGAAGTTGCATTACCTTGGTGCTCTAGCACCATTGCTCGTCTTCTTCCTCTACATCATTGGGGTGTTTACATAAGCTAAATAGTCCGTCCCTGCAATGCAATTATTTAAAAGCTAGATGAGACCCAACAATTTCAAGACCGACGATTTACAGACCACAGCAATAAAATTGTCTGTATTTAACATTTTAACTGATAAGAGAGTGAGGAGGAACATACTGTCGCAAAATCGTGAGTGCTGTAGCAGCGAGGTGAGAATGAGTTTCTCGTCTTCTTCTGGGTCCATACACACCACAAGACTCCGATGCCGTCGAAATTGCGTTATCCACCTCCAAGGTCTCAAGTTACAAATCATTCTTTTTCTTCTTTCAGCGGTTACACATGGTTCAGTCTCAGATTTGTCTGCCGCAACCGCGACTAATTACAATCGAAAGTACCATTTCCGTCATTCCAAATTTTTATTTGCACAAATGGAATTATTTTTATTTTTATTTTTTTACAAAAATTTAAGGGTCAATGATAAAAAAAAGTTATTTTAAAGTGTCTTATTATAATCCAGATAACACAAAATACCCTATGATAATTAAGGTCACCTTGTCGCTAGAGCATTGGTTATGCGCACCAATCTCCCTATTTCTGCTTGGGGCTATGCAATATTGCATGCAACTATACTCATTCGTCTGAGGCCTACTGCCACTCAACCCTTTTCTGCGTCCCAGATGGTTACTGGATATGAGCCTGATGTCTCACACTTACGCATATTTAGGTGTACAGTTTATGTGCCAATTGTGCCGCCATAGGGCACCAAAATGGGTCCTCAAAGACGGTTAGGCATTTATGTTAGATATGACTCGAAAAACCATTATCCGCTACTTAGAACCCTTGACAGGCGATCTATTTACTGATAGATTTGCGGATTGTCACTTTGATGAGACAGTCTTCCCGTCGTTAGGGGGAGATAGGAACAATAATGTTCAACAGGAACGACAGGAATTGTCGTGGTTTGTCCCCACTTTGTCTCATCTTGATCCTCGAACCTCACAGTCCGAAATTGAAGGACGGAGAATTCTCGATCTTCAGAACGTAGCGAACTCTATGCCTGATGCGTTTTCTGATATCGCTAAAGTGACAACATCACATATACCTGCTGCAAACGTGCCTGCAAGGATTGATGTCCCTAAAAATCATGGACATGGCGCCACCCCTAGGGGTATTGGGCATGGCTCCTCCACTACTAATAGTGATGGCAATGTGGCTCAGGCCGGGCTCCCAACAAGGAAATGTGGGAGGCCCAAAGGTTGGATGGATTCTCGCCCGAGAAAGAAAGCGAGTTTGGCACAGAAAGATCCATTAATCATCGACATAAATAACATGTCTCATGAAGATATTCCGGATTATGGTTATGTCCAAGAGACATCATTGGGGGACGCTCCAATGTTAGAACCAATTCCAAGGAATAGGGAGATCTCCATGAATTACACTAGTGTACATCAAACGTTGAATCGAGATTCTATTATCCTTGATAATGTGTTTGTATATTTTATTACTCAAGGAATTATAGAACACGATGATATCAAACCTCGCTCCGTTGAGGAATGTCAACGAAGAGCAGACTGAGCTAAATGGAAAGATGCGATCCAGGTTGAATTGGATTCACTAACAAAGAGACCGGTGTTTGGGCCTATAACGCTGACACCCCCAAGTATAAAGCCTGTTGGCCATAAATGGGTCTTTGTTAGAAAGCATAATGAGAAAAATGAGGTTGTTAGATACAAAGCCCGCCTTGTGGCACAAGGTTTCTCACAACGCCTTGGAATCGACTACGATGAGACATATTCTCCAGTAATGGACGTTATAACGTTCCGCTACCTTATTAGTTTGGTTGTTTCTGAAAAACTTGACATGCAGCTTATAGATGTGGTTACAACATATCTCTATGAGAATCTATATTCAGAGATATATATGAAGGTTCCAGATGGACTTCGATTACCCAAGTCAAGTAGCTCTAAACCACGGAGCGCGTTTTCAATAAGATTGAGATGCTCACTATCTGGATTGAAACAATCCGGACGGATGTGGAAGATAACATGTCACGCCCCAAATTTTGAATAACTAATTCAAAATCCGAAACATGAAAAATCAACTACAACACTAGTCACTCAAATTTCAATCTTAAAAACCTTAAATTAAATCATACAGTCTTATACAAAGTAATTTGTAAAGCTCCAATTGAGCGTCACTCACCTCACAATTTACAAGGCTGTAAAACTAAAAACAATTACTCTAATCCGCACGATCTCTGCCATGATCCCTCTGACCTGCATGACTACCCGCTACACAATTTGAATAGTGTACCGGGATTGCAACAACACCAAACTCGGTAAGCCATGACAGCCCGTATGAATAAACAAGAAGGAAATGTTGATTTTAATCATATTTATTTTAACTCAAGTAAACAACCAACAATCGAAACATCTGTGAGGAAACATCAAACAAAACACGGAAAATCCATAACGAATACATTTCCACAATCCTCTAACCACAACATCCCCACTTTGGTCCATCCCAACTGTTTGGACCCAACACCAATAACACGTTAGATTTCTAACAACATCGTTATCTATCACCTCGTTTATTATTTAACCGGCGTTCTTCGGACTCTCCCAGTCCTCAGAGCACTACATCTCGGTTATTATTTAACCGGCGTTCTTCGGACTCTCCCGTCCTCAGAGCACTACATCTCGGTTTATTATTTAACCGGCGTTCTTCTCCCTGTCCTCAGAGCACTACAATTCTACCCTCTAATCAACTCAGAAGATCAACATGATTATCACACACATTTATCGGTTAACATTATCATAACCAAGTCATCGTAATTCCACACACACACCTCAATGTCACACAATTCCATATATATATCCACGTAAATATATATATACGTAATCATCCGCTCAGGGATAATCACTAATACCAACTATAATTCATACAAGAAAAACAGGAAATTCATTTTGTATAATTAAAATCATTTTACTTACCTATGGACCGTAGTTGATCAAGTCCATATGATTTAAAACAAATATTTATTTCATTAATATTTTCACACAATTACGACAAAATAAATTAATTAAAAGTACTCGGTTCGTAATATGAACCACGTGAGGTTTACTCACCTCTGATCCCGCTGCGTCTTCAATTTCACAATACACACCAAAACCGCTCACCAAGGAAGATCGTCAATCACCTAATCAAACATGATCATAACTTAGCCCACAACTCATAAACAAAATTAAACGACGATCCAACGGTCAGATCGAAATTATATAATGATCCAACGGTCAGATCGAAATTATATGATGATCTAACGGTCGGATCCTCACGGATCTCCCTTAGGATCATCCTCCAAAATTATGACGAAGATCCAACGGTCTGATCTTCCTAAATCTTCCTTATAAACATCTCCACAAAGTTTCATGAAAATCCGGCGGTCGGATTCTCACGAATCGCACTCCGAATCACTAATTTGCAATTATATGAAGATCCAATGGTCGGATCTTCGCCCATGACCACACATGGTCACTGGGACAGTCATACGATCAACATATCAAAACTACAGGTCCATCGGACGGTCCGATCTTCACAGATCATTAATTGAATAATCGAAATTAATCGAAACCGTAAAATTCATAACTAAATCATACGATATCCAAAAATTGCGTATAATATATCAAAATGATCGTATTGAAATGTAGTATCTAAAAATGTAAAGAAATCACATTTTGACCCCCGTAGGTGGCCGTAAAAGGGCCGCCGGAATTTGGACAGAGCCGCCGTCGACCACCGGCAATGGTCTCGGGGCCAGGCTGCTCCTCTTCATCTAATTAAGCCCAACAATTTTCATAACTAGCACACAGTCAGAAAATGAACGGAAGTAGGAGAAATTACCTAAAACAATCGTGATGGCCGGAAAATTTCCAGAAACCGTCCAACCAATTTTTCGACGTAAAAACTTCATCTTTTGGCCTCGATTCCTTCTGGAGAGTTGTTAAGAACATTAAGACGAAATCACTAGTTCAAGAATCACTCAAAAAAAAGCTCTACAGCTCGAGATATCGTGATCGAAAGCTTCGGTAGCCGGAAAAATTCCAGAATCCGGCGAGCTTGAATTCTGACGTAAAACATTCAATTTCAGGCCTCAATTCCTTCTAGAGAGTTGTTAAGAACATCAAGGCTAACTCACTGGTTCAAGAATAAATCAAAACGATGCACTACAGCTCCAGATATCACGATCGAAAGGTTTTGGTGTTCGATCGAAAACTGGCGAACTCCGACAAACGTGAAACCGGCCACTCCAGGTGCGATCCTTCTAGTATGATGATCAGCAGGGTGAGACGAGTTCATGGAGCTAAGGATCAGAAGTTTTGGTGGCCGGAGCTAGGAGAAAACCGGCGTTGACTAAAATCGAACTCAAATCGAAACAAGCTCGCCGCCGCCGCTAGAGGCTGCGCCGCCGTGCAAGGTTACCACAGACGGCTTCAGAGGAGTGAGGCGAATACAATGGAAGAAGTTTGGAGTGATTTGGTGGAGCAAGAACAACGCCGGCGAAGGGAGGAGGCCGACGAGGCTCGGGAGAGAGAGAGAGAAACCGAGTTTCCAAAAAGGGAAAAAAATGAAATTATTTTTGGAAGTTTCCGAAAATGGAAGCTTTATACAAAACTGGAAACTTTTTCGAAAAATCATAACTAATTCATACGAACTCCGATTTTTGCATTCTGCATATGCATGCGATCGTATCGACGAGCTCTACAACTTTCATGAAGGAAGTTTTCCCAAATTCCGCACGTATAAAAAGTCAAATTTCGCGTGCCCCTAATAACACACGTTTCGAAAATGAAAACGTATGAACTAATTCCACAACTTCTCCAATCTTCGTACTTTCGCCCATGGCCACGAAATCATTTCCAAAATGTCCTTGGAAAATAATTTGAATTTTCGGGGTATTACAATCTACCCTCCTTAAAGAAATTTCGTCCCGAAATTTAATCGCGAGTCCATTTCTCCCGACTAAAGTTTTCTGTAAATTATACAGAACACTAACCAAGCACCAAACTTGATCACCACAATTCTTACTTCAACTACCACGCTTGACTATACTATCTCCAACTTTATCAAAACTGTAGAAATCTACAGATACCAAACTGTAGAAATCTACAAAGATACGGTTCTATGTATAAAAAACGTCTGTATACTGAGCACATACAAGATCCAAAAATAAATGTAAGGGTAAGGTTCGAACTCCCGACCTCAAACACGAAGGTTTTACTCCCAACCACTGAAGCAAGAGCGGCTTCCAATAATATATGCACTCGTATTATATTTATTAAGTCATAAGCGACATAAATAAATAAAACGGGAGGTAAGGTTCGAAACCTTAACCTGCTGCACGAAAGCTTTGCCCCCAACCACTGGAGCACAAGCTGTGCTTAATATAATGTGTACAATTTTTATACTTATTATGTCAATACAAACATAATAAAAATAAACAAGAGGCGAGGTTCGAACCTCGGACCTCTTGTACACAAACTCAGCTTCCAACTACTCGAGCGCGAGCTGCTCTCGTTGTTATCCATACCATTTAAACTAAGCTGTTTTCAACAGTCCGGCCCAAAATACCCAAAACTGTTGTAGAAATCCGGCCCATGAATTTCAGCCAAAACTATTCAGAAATTCAGCCCATCGGGCCTCCACCCACAACTACAGTGAGGGCCTTGATCCGAGACAAGCCCAAGTACGGCCCACCTGCCACAACTTATTCCTTCATCACTTTCGGCTAAAGCTGTCTGCCACAGAGCCTCGAGATTCGTCCTGTCCCCCTACACGCTCTCCACGCGCCAACAGCTTTTCCGTGTTTTCCGGCGACTTTAATCCAACGCGTAGAATGAATCTCAGAGATCGTCCATCCAACGGTGGAGATCTGCTCACCTTGCTCTATAAATAGGTGCGTTCTGAGGAAGCAACTGTTCACTCCAAAAGAAAGAAAATTCTTCCGAGTTCCAGCCCTTTCTCTCACAACTCTTCAGCTTTCCTCAGCTCAATCTCCAGTCTTTTCCTCCCAATCTTCAATCCTTCTCTCTTAGATCTTTTCTTCCATCTGAAAGATCCAATCCCTTCCTTCATCCGAGAAATTCATATCTCCAATACACTTCATCAACTTCAATCCTTTTAACAACAATTTCCCCTAAACACTCGACAACTTCGTTCTTCGGTTTTCACTTTCTCTCAACTCATCACCATGGAACCACGAACTCTGCAACTAATGGAGCTTCAAACCCAGCAACAAATGGAACTACAAGCCCAACAACCAACCGAGGAGGGAGGAAGCACCCAAGCAGCCGGGAGCAGTGCCAACACGCCTATCAGGCCGACCAATATCCGGTGGACTCCCACACCAGCTCAACTAAGAATCCTTCAGGGGCTCTACTATGACAAGGGTCACAAGTACCCAACTCCAGAGAAGATTCAAGAGATCTGTCTTCATCTGAAACCGTATGGCCAGATCGAGGACAAGAACGTCTTCTTTTGGTTCCAGAACCTCAAGGCTCGTGAGAGGCAGAAGTTGAAGGAATTTCGGAAC
>BDJD01006566.1:109747-135283 GCA_002564525.1 Rosa multiflora
ATTATGTATAAGCTTCTTTTTAATTATGTTGTTTGCTAGTGAATTTACTTATTTGTGATATACAATTATGTTATACATGTTTTCATATGAGATTATTCATAAGTATATGTATCTATATGTGTGTGTACATATACATATATTACGATCTATAATTCATAAAGATTGTATTTTGTGAATTTGATTCTGTCTGAAAAGTACAATTGTGAAGCCGAGTGATTACAACAACCCCGTGCTTAAGTGAATTACTGGTAAATGTGTTTTGGCCGGTGTTTAAGCTGTGGGCTTTAGTCACTTCAGATAGTGCACTATTATACTCTTAGGAAGGGTGCTTACTTTGAGTATACATGCCTTGGTAGTGTCATTGGTATGCTGCGGCTTACCCGTACTTTGGGTATAGTACGTCAGACCCTAGTACGTGGATTTGTGAATTGATACCAGTCAACCTAGTTGTCCCATGCTTTGGGTATAGTACGTCGGACCCTAGCATGTGGATTTATGATTTGTTACCAGTTAACCTGGTTTTCCCGTGTTTTAGGTATAGTACGTCGGAGCCTAACACGTGGAATTGTGATTTGTTACCAGTTAATCTGAAAATTCACTAAAAAGAGAAGTGTACTTATATTAATTTGATCAAATATTTATCTGTGATATATTATTAATATGTGAAGGTGTTACTAAAAAGAGAATCAAGCATGTATTGCTTTAATGTTATTTCACATATTAATGTTGCAATATTTGTTGTTTGTGATCAGTATTTTTAACATGTGAAGGTGTTAGTAAAAAGAGAATCAAGCATGTATTGCTTTAATGTTATTTCACATATTAATGTTGCAATATTTGTTGATTGTTTACTTAAGTTATAAGAATTGTAATTTAATCAATCAACAGTTCTTTCTTGTTTACTCATACGGGCTGTCAAAAACTTACTGGGTTTTGTGTTGTTGCAATTCCCGGTACACTATTCAAATTGTGTAGTGGGTAATCTCACAGGTCAGGAGAATCAGGGCAGTGATCGTGCAGTTTAGAGTATTAGTATTAGATTTACAGCATTTGTTTTGTGAGGAGAATTATACACATTTTAGCTTTATAATTTGATTTGGTGAGAGTGTGTTGTAATAAGTAACTTGAGGATTTGGTTTATGTAATATTAAGAGGTGTAAGGTGTGGTTGTTTCTGAGAGAAAAATTCAGAACTTTATTTGTATTGTTATTAGTCATGTTCCGGAATTGAATCCTTATTTCAAAATTCGGGGCGTGACACAGACGAAAAAGCACAACTACATGCAATATTACATAGCCCCAAGCAGAAATAGGGAGATTGGTACGCATTACCAATGCCCTACCGACTATTTGTAGTCGTTTAATGGCGGCTTCTGCGTGACCATTTTGGGTGTGAACATGAGGAACTGGATGTCCAACTTCAATCCCAATGGACATGCAATAATCATCAAAAGTTTTTTATGTAAACTCCCCAGCATTGTCTAAGCGTATAGACTTAATAGGATGATCAGGGTGGTGAGCCCTTAGCTTAATAATCTGGGCTAGGAGTTTAGCAAATGCAGCGTTTCTAGTGGACAATAGCATGACATATGACCAGCGTGTCGATGCATCAACTAACACCATAAAATATCTAAATAGTCCATATGGTGGTTGAATAGGTCCACAAATATCACCTTGGATTCGTTGCAAGAATGGTATATTTTCTTTAGTATCCTTTGCATCGGATGGTCTCGATCCTAATTTTGCTACAGAGAAGGCTTTGCAGAACAAATGATGGGCTTTAGAAATAACCAATGAGGATTTTAGTTGAGCCACGAAGTCACAATGGACTTTAGAAGTAAAATTTGGAGACAAATGAGCCTTGGTGGCGTCAATGCCACCCTGAGGCCACAGGGGGATGGCGGCACCTGCCAAGGATGGCCTGATTTGGGGGTGAATGGCGCCGTGAGGAGCAGGGGCTCCTTCGGTGTCCAAAAACCAATTTTTACTTCTTTTCGTTCTGAAAAATGGCTGTCCGTGCGAAGTCTTTAATATACGAATCATCATATCACGACCTAGGTGTCCCAAACGGTCATGCCAAAGCCTATATGTGTCAGAATCCCATAAATCATCTCGCATAACCTGATTGGATTCAATTATTCGAATAGTGGTTGCATACAACCCACTAGATCGACACATAAGTTTCTCAAAGACTCTTTTATATCCGTAGTCATTAGAGGTGATGCAAAAGAACTCTTGTCCATTCTCACAATGCGTTTCTGCATGAAAACCATTGGCTCTTATATCTTTGAAGTAAGAAAGTTTGAAAAATATGTCCAAGACATGAGATAAAATAAATCGACACTTTATTAATGATAGTCATTGATTACATCAAAGTTTCGTGACCATAATCTAATCCAACATAAAAATCAAACCGTAGACAAATCGTAGCCACTTAATCCATTCGGTAATTTCAATTTAGTTGTGACCTGGTAAGGTAAGGCGAGATTTTGGTGGAGCATTGCTCACTTTTAAAACCGTTCTCTCATATCAAACCTTGCCTACACATCACAAGTACTCTTGAGTACGCCTAGAGGGAAAAAGTTAATACAAAAAGTCATTTTATTGATTTAAGGCATAATTGTCATTACATAATTCTTGGAAATAATAAAGACTATTCTAAATAAAAATATGTGGCATGATGTCTTCATCGCCAGATTTAAAGTCGTTGTGAACTCGATGTCTGGATCACCATAATGCGATTACCTTCGTAGGTACATTGCAAATTCAGGTCCATTGATTAGACATTCCATATCAGAAATAGACACCATAAAGAGGATTCTCCCTTGATTGAGGCGTATTGGCGCAATATGCATAGTCCCTAAGACTGGTGGTGCCGGAAAGTGGCGCCCATAGCCAACGTTGTCTCCATGGTTCCCAACCCTACGTCCCTCAAAATCACGCCTCCTACGGTCGTTTGATTGTCGCCTTGAGCGATTACCTTCTTGAGCATTTCAATGGTATGGATCATGACGTCGATGGCGACTTACTCTAGCCATAGGACGATGCTCTTGATGGCTATCTTGAAGCCTATCAATTTCTCTTTTCACAAGTTCATTGCCATGTCTTTCAGCAGTGGCCATAGCTGCAATAAACTGTTGGAAACTTGTGATCCATCTTGCATTTACATGAGTCCGGAATAAGTCAGATGACCTCTTAGCATAGACGGGGAAGGTATTGAGGGTTTTCTCAATCAATTGGTCTTCTGTGATTGTTTTTTCACAAAGGCGCATCATTGCTTTGATGCTGAGAGCTTCCGAATGAAATTGCATGACAGTGTCAAATTCAGAGATGCGAAGATCGTTCCATTCTGCTTCTGTATTCGGAAGGATGGGGTCACGAACATTGCCATGTCATTCGCGAAGCGCTTGCCAAAGCTTTATAGCGCTATCCTCATTTATGAACTCAAACTGGAGGTCACTATCCATGTGACTTTTCATGAAGGCAAGTGCCTTGGAATTATCTTTCTCAGTTTGAGGGTCTGGAGCTGTTTCTATAGGACAAAGCTCTTGGATTAGCTCTTGGATTGTATGCAATAAATCTTGGGCAGTAAGATGGGTCGTAATGTCAATGGTCCAGTATAAATATCGTTTGCCTGCATAATCCAATGGAACAAAATCGAGTTTGTTCGTGTTTGACATCCTGAGAGATGAAACAGGAACAAGTTAGTTTCAGAGTCAATGCTTCCACTACAACTAAATAATAAGATTTCCGAGCTATGCTACCAAGAAATCAATTTCCAAGAATGATTGGATTAGACCGAAACAATGATGTTTATAAGGTCATTAATAGATGCTTGCGGACGCTCTTAGTCTGAAGCCTTACGAGCGCTCTTAGTTCATTAATTGCGTGAATCCCCACGATTCTGCTTTTCTCAAAGATCGAACCCACGTTATAAGAAATGTGGGATGTAGAAGAAGGGAAGTTTTCAAGTCCCCGAAGAAAAGAGGAGAAATTAAATTCGAAAAGTGGGAACTTTTAGAAAAGTTTACCTCTTAGGATTACAGAGCGAGCTTTAATCTTAGGCGAATAGACTAGAGAGATGGTCGCGTGGTGGCGGGTCGCGGTGTCGCGGGGTTGCGGTGTCGCAAGAATGCAGAGCTGCTAGAATGCAGAGCTGCGAGAATGCGGGGCCGCGAGGATGAGGAGTCGCGAGGGCAGGTGAGCATTTGCGGGAGGAGCGAGCGCGCGTAAAGGTACTATTCTGATATCACGCGGAAGTGTCGCAGTGTTGCGGGAATGGCTAGAGACCGCTGCAGAGATGTCACGGGGTCACTGCGGAGATGCAGCCGGGATGCCGCGGGGCCACGAGGACACTGCGGAGTTGTCGCGGTCAAGAGGGCAGGCAAGCGCGCCAGGGCAGAAGGCAAGCAGGGCTTGAGGGCGCTGTAGAGGCAGCGAGGCTAACCTGGTAGGGTTAGCGTTGAGTTGCAACACGGGGGCTGCGGGGGCAGTAGTAGCGCAGGCAAGGCAAATCCGGTGGAGCTTGATCAATTTATGGGGTTTTTTGGTTTCTAAAGCTAGGGTTAGGGCTCGTGCTGATAACGTGTTTAAGGAAAAGATATTCGAGAGAGAATGTAGAGAGAATTGTGTGTCATATTATTGAGAATAGGAGCCCTATATATAGAGATTACAAGTACATATTCTAATGTTACAAAGAATACTAATCCGCGTAGGATTAGGAATTCTAGAATCTTCTCTCCTATTACTACTCCTAGTTTGATATGGCACACTAAGTCGATTTTCCTTCAACACAAACTACAAAATCAGCTAATTTTTCCCTTTCCGCAAGCTCAAGAATTGTATTTCCTATGCGGTTAACCCAGAAAGACCATGCGGCAATTTTCTTTCTATTTTTAATTTTTCTATTAGATGGTTATTGACTGAAATATCCCTTCCTATATAAAATGTAAACTATGACGGTAAGAGAGATTGATTGGCGTAGGGGAGGGAGAGAGAGAGAGAGAGAGAGAGAGAGAGAGAGATCTAGATTGAGATCCATATGTAGATCGAGATCATTTTAGGAAATCATTTGAGGTATGTGTTTATGTATTTTGAATCTCTCAATTTCATTTCGACAGAGTTCATCATGATTGTTCTGCATGTGGACTTCTTTTATTTTTGCATTTTTTTTCTTATCTAAATTGGCTTGTGATTTTGTACATGGTATTATCAAAACCCATTGTATCAGTTTTATATCTGGGGATGATGAGAAAAGTTGTGAAATTTGGAAGTAGAAAAGATCTAGAGGCCGTATTACTGGATATCAGTAGCCTTATTTGTTATTGAAGCTCAGTAGCCTTATTTGCTATTGAATCTTAGTAGCATTATTTGTACTGAATATCAGTAGCATTATTTGGTAATTACTGTCAAGAGCATTGTTTGCAGTATTGTTATCACCAATGTGTGATTTTTTTATTATGGACATGTGCAATGCAGATACACTCATGCAGAAGAGACGGGGGGGGGGGGGGGGGGGGGGAATGTGATTTGCGAAAGAGAAAGGGGAAGGGGGGAGGAATGTGGTTTGCAAAAAAAAAGAGTGTCAATTTCACTCTCCAAATAAAAAAGACACAACTATGAATTTGCTTTCAATTATTGGGTCTTTGAATACATTTCTATTGATTTTCATACCATCATTGCTATTGAATCTCATTAGTATTATTTTCTATTGAGCGTCAATAGTATTATTTGTTATTGCGCCTTAGTAGTATTATTTGCTATGGAGCCTCAGTAGCATTAGTTTGCTATTAATCCAAATAGCTTTATTTGCTAATCAATGTCAAAAGCATTGTTTGCATATTTGTTATCACTAACAATTCCCTTATTATGTTTTCTGCAGGCATTCCCACTTTAGATTGATTTGAAAAAATTATCTGACCATTTATTAATGAGGATCATTAACATGTAGAAACTTACTACAAAAGAAGTTTAGAGTGATGAAGTAGCTGCTGAGATGCTCAAAGTCCTCAGATTTGGATCATTTTGAGTTAGATTTATGAGTGATTTGTAATAATTGCTTCGTTAAAAAGCATTGAAGGCCGTTAGACCAAGCTACCATAATACAGAATAGAGGTACTTGTGGTTGTAGACTGTCATGTTAGGCAGAATGTAGTTTGAGAAGTATTTGTAGAATAATGAAATTGGAAATATTATTATCAAATACTTTTGGCGAATTGCTATTGGTGGGTGAAATGCTGAGTTATAGTATTGCTATCGATTAAAATTGTTTAAATGGTTCATTTGAATAAGCTCTTATTTATTATGTCTGCTGTTATAGAGAATTGTGTGTTGATGCACTATGAATTTCAGAATTCCCGGTGTTTAAAACCATTTGTAGATGTAGTGGTAATCTTGTAATTATTTAGATTTTTAATGTTTATTTTGGCGCGTCACTTGATCAGTAGTCCGCATGGTGCAGACTAGAATTGACCCTGCGCATGGTATTTTGACCGGTAGTTTTTACCTTATTGGTAATTGACTCCTTAATTTTTCTTGTACATATAAGACCATTTTTATCTTCCATTTATTTTTTTCTTGACGATTTTGCCCCTCTATAAACAAAACAAATAGTCTCTCTAAAATCAAACTCTGATTCTCTCTCCCTCTAAAATCAAACTCTGATTCTCTCATCTCTCTAAAATCCAACTCTGATTCTCTCTCCCTCAGTCTCAGCCATGACCGCCTCCAACTCCAATTCTCTCCCTCCATCTCAGCCATAGCCGCCGTGCACAAATCACCCACTGGTCCAAGTCATTCCTCAAGTACCTAATACCGGAGCCCTAGCCCAAATCCAAGACTCCAAATCTCACATAATCAACTGGATCTCCCAGATCCTTTCAATTTCACTGTTGTCTTTCTCTGCCGACTCCGGTGTCCCGCAGATAACTGTCGCCGCCGACAGATTCCTTGCTTCTCCCACAGATCGACAGCGACGACTTCGTCTCCAGCTTCGAAGGCAAGTCCAACCTCTTCTGGAGGCTTGAACTGGATCTCTGACTCTCTTCCCTTCCTTTCAAGTCCCGATCGCTGCTTGATGATTGTGATCAGAAAGGTGATAGGAGGATCATGACGATGATGAAGGTGCACGACGAGGCGAGGCAAGGCAGCCCAGGCATCGACGACGTCGTCTGGGGCTCAGTTTGGTGTCGACTCCTTCAAGCCTCCTGATTTTCAAGCCACCTGATTCTCATGAAGGTAATCACTATCCTAATTGTTGTTTCAATTGTTTTTCTGGAATTGTGAATTTTGTTGTCATGGAAAAACTAGATCGCGTTGGCCGACTGAAATTGAATCTCCGGTGTAAGGCGTCGTTTCGCTACTATATCTCTGCAGCAACAACTCTGACGCGTCTCATGCCTCCACCGCCACCGTCCCCGCTTAACCTTTCACAAGGATTTTCCGCTCCGAAACACCGACCAAGGAGCTTTCCGGCTAACTCTCGCTCCATGTAATTTTTTGTTTTCTTTTTTATTTCAGATTTGGTAATTTTCTACAAAGTTAGTTTCGTCACCTTAGATTTTTATTGTTAGCCGTATGATTTGACTAATTCTTTTTCTTGAGGATTTGAGTTGTTTGTGTTTTTTGGTAATTGATTTGAAGGAATTGAATTCCCTGGGCTATGAACCAAATGTTGTTTATGGTGTTAGAAGTTGTTAAATGCTTGAAATTGCATACGTATTGATTGATGGTCTAGTAGCTTGAAATTGCAGAACCTATGTCAGTAGTTTTTTGTTATTGGTCCAATAGTTTTGCATATTATAGTAGCTTTATATCCCATGTTAGGAGCTTTTTATTAATGATCCAGTAGCTTTATACATGTTTTATAGTAGCCTTCTGTATCTATGTTAGTAGCTTTTTATTACTGATCCAGTAGCTTTGTATGTATGTTATAGTAACATTCTGTATTTATAACAGTAACTTTTTAGATTGCTTATTATTATTAGTTTTTTTTATCTAGTTGATAAATAGTGCAACGTTTGCGGCGCAGCGATACATTGTTGTTTTTAGTTTTTATTTCAAATACTAATATTTTGTTGTATCTTTGTTCTTGCAGAGTTCTTTCCCTTTGCATTTGTAGTAGTAGATTTTGAAAATCATGTGAATTTGGATATTGAAGCCTATATTGACCAAGAGATCATTCGGCCAACTAAAAAATTTTGAAATGAAGGCTCATGTTGGAGGTAGCAAATGATGCATATGGGTTCACAGCGTCACCTTTGAAAAATGATTGTAGCATTACAACATTGACAATAGCTTTATACAACTATTGTAATAGATTTTCACAACAATAGTAGTGGCTTTTTACAAGTATGGAAGTAGCTTTTTATATAGTTACATTATTGTTGAACCATGCATACGTTTTGTAACATTGAATATGTTTTCTTTTCTCGATTCCAGTAGCATTTTATTTTTGTTGTATCTTTTATATTGTCATAGTTTTCTTAGTCTATGAGAATAGCTTTCTTAGTCTCTGAAAGTAGTTTTTGTTCTACTTGATTATTGCTTTTGCCGTTGATGAGAGTAAGTTTTGGTGATGCGAGAGTAGATTTTCTTACTGGTGAGTGTAGCTTTCTGGTGTTGGTGACAGTAGCGTTTGTTGCTAGTGAGCGTAGCTTTTGGTGTTACACACAAGTAGCTTTTGGTTTTATAGTGTACCTTTTGTTGGTGACAGTAGCTTTTGTTACTGGTGACAGTAACTTTTGTGATATCGGGGGAAATCTCACCGGAGTAGCTTTTGTTGCAAGTAACAGTAGATTTTGTTGGTAATAGTAGCTTTTGTTGCTGGCGACAGTAGCTTTTGTGACCTCACTAGAGATTGTCGAAAATCTCATCAGAGTAGCTTTTGTTGCTAGCAACAATAGCTTTTGGTGTTAGTGACAGTAGTTTTTGTGGCCGGCCGGAGACCCGCCGGAGGTCGGTTGGAGACCTTGCCGGAGAGGAGAGAGAGAATGTTGACTTTTTACTCTAGTGGCATTTATGTAAATATGTTGGTTTTTAATATCCAAAATATAACACATTTTTTAATCTAGTGGCCTTATGAGGGAAAAAAAACTAGTTGGTGGCCTTATAGCTAAAAAACATTCAAATATGCACTTATATGTAACTAACCCGTTAATTAAACCCAGATTACCCACTTACCCAAACACTCTAAGAAATCATTTCCCTAATACTCAATTAATTATTTTTTTATTCCTTTTTATTTATTTTTGTGACATTTTTGCCCTCTCCTTCTTTGTCACTTAGAGAGAGAAGTCATTGGAGACCTTGCCAGACTCTGGTGACCAGTGGCCTGCTGCAGACTCTAGTGACAGGAATCTGGCTACCGGTCATCGAATCCCCAATCCGGCTACCAGACTGATGACCATATTCCGGCTTTTGATTTTATTATCCCCCAATAATACCCAATAATCATATTATTGCCCCCCAATAAAAAAGTTATTGGCCTCAATAACAAGTTTATTGGGGATCAATAATTAGTGAAAAATGAAGATGTTTTTAATTTTGAAAACTTTCAGAGGTTTATCCAAATAAATAATTTTATTATTGCTCCCCAATAATCTTATTATTGCCCCAATAAACATTTTATTGCCCCCCCCCCTAATTTTATTATGGGGAAATTACTGGTTACTCCCTGTACTTTTAGGGTGTCGACAGTTCAGTCCCTACTATCCTAATTTCGACAAGTTACCCCTCAGACTTACAAATCTCACACAATTTGGTCTAAAATGACTATTTTGCCCCTCCCTTCCACTTTTTGTTTTTTTTTTTATTTTTCTCTCCTCTCCCCTGCTTTCTTCTAAAATTCATAATTAATTCATACGAACTCCGATATTTTCGTTCCATATATGTACGAGATCGTATCGATGAGCTCCACAACTTTTATGAAGAAAATTTTTCCAAATTTTGTATATATAAAAAGTCAATTTTCACGACCGCTCCAAATAACATTCGTTTCAAAAATCCACTTTCTTCTAAAATTCATAATTAATTCATACAAACTCTGATTTTTGCGTTCCATATATGCACAAGATTGTATCAACGAGCTCTACAACTTTCATGAAGAAATTTGTTCCAAATTTTGTATGTATAAAAAGTCATTTTCACTACCACCCCTAAATAACGTTCGTTTCGAAAATCTCCTTTCTTCTAAAATTCATAATTAATTCATATGAACTCCGATATTTGTGTTCCATATATATACGAGATGGTATCGATGATCTCTACAATTTTTATGAAGAAAGTTTTTCCAAATTTTGTATGTATAAAAAGTCAATTTTCACGACCCCCCCTAAATAACGTTCGTTT
Organism: Rosa multiflora; assembly: GCA_002564525.1. Taxonomy (NCBI): domain Eukaryota; kingdom Viridiplantae; phylum Streptophyta; class Magnoliopsida; order Rosales; family Rosaceae; genus Rosa; species Rosa multiflora. Next base: position 120,094 of record BDJD01006566.1, read on the forward strand.
CGAAAATAAAATCGATACGAAACCGAATTTCTCTTACAACTACTTATGAAATAGTCTCAATATTCATAATTCAAATATTTGATATTTCTTGGGTTGTGTGTGTGTGTTATTTTGTGGTTGGGGGGGAGGGGAGGGGGTCGTGAAAATTGACTGTTTATACATACAAAATTTGGAAAAACTTCCTTCATAAAAGTTGTAGAGCTCATCGATACGATCTCGTACACATATGGAATGCAAAAATCGGAGTTTGTATGAATTAATTATGAATTTTAGAAGAAATGAGGGGAGAGGAGAGAAAACATAAATAAAAAGAGGAAGTCAGGGGAAAAATAGTCATTTTGGACCAAATTGTGTGAGATTTGAAAGTCTGAGGAGTAACTTGTTGAAATTAGGATAGCAGGGACTGAACTGTCGACGCCCTAAAAGTACAGGGAGTGACCAGTAATTTCCCCTTTTATTATTGTCTCTCAATAATTTTATTATTGCCTCCCAATAATCTTATCAGGGCTAAATACTAGTTAGTCCCCTGTGGTTTAGGTCTAAAATCAATTCAGGCCCTGGACTTCTAATTTCATCAAAAACACCCCTGCACTTTCAATTTTGATCTAATAGGTCCAATTCATTAATATTTTGTTATGGGTTCAAGTTATAGTTGGATTATTTGTTGAAAAACTATTTATTTTTAATAGTAAGACTCACTCCTAAATTGACTATGTAGACCACCTCGACACCACATCATAAAACATAGGCCATATATGAGCCACATTAACAAGTTAAATAACTCAATTGTCGGAAAACTAACAAATTGGACCTATTAGATCAAAATTGAAAGTGCAGGGGTGTTTTTGATGAAATTAGAAGTTCAGGGACTGAATTGATTTTGGACCTAAACCACAGGGTAGTAATTTGTATTTAGCCCATCTTATTATTGCTCCACCCATGGAAAACCACAGAAAGCTACAATGGCAACTCTGCTTGGGCCAATTAGAGTCCAATTCGTATCCAAACGGCGTCGTGCAGGTGATAATTAGGTCGACACTGGCCGAAGAAACGACGGAGAGCAGCCTCTATTTTGGCCAGGACGGGTCCAGAGGCAGAAAGGCCTCGCCGCACCTCAAAACCGAGAGCACGGAGACTATGTATTCCACCGACAGTGGCATATATATGCCGAGAATTCTTGGTTGAAGCTCTGATGAAGCTTAATCAGGGTTATTGCGACGGAGCTGCGAAGCGAGGGAATCAACTACGGAGATTAACTCTGCGTACGTGTAGAAGCGGTCGCCGTTGTAGAGAAGTTGGACGGTGACGGAGGTGCGGGTACGGCGGTCACCGGAGGCGTGTATCACTGTGATTTTTTTGAGGTTTTGGGACGTTGTGTGCCATGATGAAGAGGGAGATCATGGAGGCTGTAGGGTTTGAGTTTGTTCCTTGCTGGTCCGGTCGGCGGAGGGGACTGGGGTTGTGCTGTAGGAGGCGGCTCGGGGGTGCCATGGTAGTGGCTGTGCGGTCAGGCTCTGCTTGGACGAACCCGATCTGGGTTGGTTTTCTTGGATCCGATCTAGAGAAAAGGTGTTGGGATGAGGTTGTGATCCATGGCGCTACGGTGGCGAAAGGATGATGAAGGTGGTCTGGCGAAACCGGCAGGGAGATGCAGTCGGCCAGAGGTGGTGGAGAGAGAGAGAGAGAGAGAGAGAGAGAGAGAGAGAGAAACTAGAGGTGGAGATATAGGGGAGATATGGGGGAGAGAGAGAGTCTAAGATGAAGAGATCGATGAGTTTCAATTTAATTAATAGGAGCAAAAATACTATCAATAGATGTTAGATTGGGTAAATAAGGTTAAAAAACTCTTAATGGAGTAAGTGAACAATTTTTAAGCTGAAATTGGGTAAGTGGTAATGGCCCCTTATTTTTATATGTTTACCTCTTGTTTGCTTGTTGTAAATTACTTGCAACCAGAATCTTCATCTTCCTTCATATTTTTACATGCATGTGTGGTAGTTGATAATACTGATACTGTTTAAGAAAAAGAGAAATGTAAAGAGAATTTGGAGAATAGTTGTATCTTTCATTGATAATAGGAGCCCCTATATATAGGGAGTAGAAGTACATAATCTTTGAATACAAGGAATCCTATTCTAAACAGAACTAGAAATCTAGAACATTCTCTCCTATTACAACTATAGAAAGTAATCCTAGTTTGGTAAGGCACACATAATCCTGATATCCTTTAACACTCCCCTTTGTGCCATCCAAACATGATGTCATCATGACACCATGACATTTTAAATTTTGTCTCGTTAAAAACCTTGCTCGAGTAATAAAAATCATGTGAGACAAAAACAACCTCGAGGAGGAGAAAAAGAGTGCAACACGCCCTTCACTCTTAAAGATCAAACATATAGACATCATGCCTCCCCCTGATGTTGAGATCTCCCCTTAATTGCTACAATCATAGGACTTCATATGTTTCTCAAATGTGGATTTAGGTAACGACTTAGTAAATAAGTTTGCTACATTATCCGACCTTTGCGAGGGTCAGAGAGATACCCTGCATCAGCAAAACCCATCAAAACGTCACCATCATTATGACGAAGGGAAGGAGGAAGTCGGCCACCTATGGGGCGGTGCTGTGCTTCCCGATCTCCAGCAGGCGGCGCTCGGTGTTGACGACTACCTTTGGGCCAATGGAGTCTGATTCCATCTTTCATCCTTTCTTTTCTCTCTGTAAGGATAGAACAAGTCCATATCTATTGTACCTTTTAAGTTTCAAAAGATTGTCTTTACATCACGTTAGCTCTAGGCTACATCTAGCCAACCAGTTCACAACAAATGAGGTGTCCGGTCTTGTATTGTGTTAAGTACAATAATGTGCATATTGCACTTAGGTAAGGCACTTTTGCCACTAACACGTCTTCATCATCATCTCTGGGATAAAGCAGATCCCTCTTAGGGTTAAGACTACGGACGACCATGAGAGTGCTTCTTGATTTTATCAAAATGCCTAAGCATTCATTGACACAGTATATAAGTTCAAAATCTAGACAAAACCGTGTTCTCCCAAGGTCCTTCATCTCAAACTTGAATTTCAGGTGTTCAGCAGTTTCCCTTAACTAATCAAGGGTGCCAATTATGTTCATCAACATAAACCGCGACATTTACAAATCCAGAACTTGTCATGGAAACGCGCGGGCATAGTTCATCATATCCCTTCCTAATCAAGTAGTCACTTAGTGAGCATTGCAAAGGCGTTTCGTTATTTAGAGCCACTTGATTTGGGTTAATGAAGTCTATCAAGGACCTTCATGCATATTTTTATATATAGATCCCCATAAAGATACGTAATAACAACATTCGTAAGCTGCATGTTTAGTTATTTGGAAACTACCAAACTGAAAAGGTAGTAGAGTGCTAACATTCATTACGGGAGAATATGTCTCCTCATAGTCGATTTCAGGGCATTGTGAGAAGCCTTGCGCCATGAGGCGAATCTATAATCTCTTTTTTCTCATCACGCTTTCTAACGAAGACCTATTTTTGTCAACAGGTTTTATGTTTAGGAGGTGTCGGAATCTCAAGCCCGAAATTCTTCCTCTTTGTTAGTGAATCCAATTTAACCTATATCGCATCTTTCCATTTAGGCCAATTTTTCTCTACGTTGGCATTCTTTAACGGAGCAAAGTTCGATGTCATTGGTCTCAATAATCCTTCATCATCATGTACACTAGTGTAGTTTGTAGAGATCTCTATATTCTCATAAATTAGTTCTAACATTGAGGCGTCCCCCAACGATGTCTCTTGGACATAATCACAATCCAGAATATTCTCATGAGACAGATTTTGAGTATCAATGATCAATGGATCAAGTTGTGCCAAACTCGCTCTCTTCATAGGGTGAGAATCCATCAAACCTTTGAGTCTCCTTTGCTCTCTAGCAGAACCCACGCCTGTGATGCCATTCTGCCACCTTGTGGTGTCACCATGCCACCATCCATGGTGGCTGCGCCGTGCCCAGCTCCTCTAGGTGGCGCCATATCCTCTTGAGGGGACATCAATCCTTGCATGCATGTTTGCAGCAGGTATATGTGATCTCGTCACTTTTAAGGGATCGAGATGAGACATAGTGAGCATAAACCAAGACAATTCATGTCATTCCTGTTGAACGTTGACGTTCTAATCTCCTCCTAACAACGGGAAGATTGTCTCACCAAAGTGACAATTCGCAAATCTAACGGTAAAGAGATAGCCTGTCAAGGATTCTACGTAGCTAACTTATAATTGGAGATTTATAGGCAACACAAATATGTATGCATTAGTTGCTAATGACCCATTTTGAGACGTTGTGGCGGCGCGATTAACACATAAACCGCGCACTCAAATATGCGTAAGTACAAGATAGTAGTCTCGCACCCAGTTACTAGTTGTAACACAAAGAAAGGTTGAGTGGCGGCGGGTCGTAGATGAATTAGCATAGCTGCATATGATATTGTATAACCCCAAACAGAAATATTAGTGTGCATTACCAATGTCCGGGTTACCATTGTAGTCATTTAATGGTGGCTTTCTGCGAGACCATTTTGGTGTGTACATAGGAATATGATGCCCAACATCAATCCCCAATTATATGCAATAGTCATCGAAAGTCTTCGATGTAAAACTCTCTAACATTATTAAGTCAAATTGACTGAATGAGATGATCCAGGTAGTGAGCCCGTAGCCATATGATCTAGCCCAGGAGTTTATCATAATCAGCATTATGAGTGGATGATAGGCGACATGTGACCAGCGTGTCTACGCATCAACCAATACCATAAAACATCTAAACAGTCTGTAAGTTGGTTGAATTGGTCCACATAATCTCCTTGGATTCTATGAGAGCACATGTGTCCTTTGCATAGGATGGTCTCGATCCTAATTTAGCTAAAAAGCAGGCTTTGCAAAATGAAAGATGGGCCTTAGAAGCAACCAATGAGGATTTTGGTTGAGCCACAAAGTCACAATGACTTGAAAAGTAGATAGTGGAGACAAATCACCATGTATGGCGTCAATGCCATCTCTACTCCGTAGGGGGATGACGGCGCCGACGTTAGCCTATTGGTGGTGGACGAGGGCGGTGCTGTGAGGCGCTGCGGCGGTCCGCTTCTCTCCTTGAATCGATCTCTGATTCGAACTTCTCTTCGTTCTAAAGAAATCATGCCCTATGAAGTCTTTAATATACAGATCATCATGTCATGACCTGAGTGTCCCAAACGGTCATGCCAAAGCCTATATGTGTCGGAATCCCAAAGATCATCTCTTATGACATTTGTTGGATTCAATTACTCAAGTGTCCCAAATGGTCATGCCAAAGCCTATATGTGTGGAATCCCAAAGATCATCTCTTATGACGTTTGTTGGATTCAATTACTCGAATAATGGTTACATATAACCCATTAGAGCAATACATAAGCTTCTCTAATACTCGTTTTTGTCCGTAGTCATTAGAGATAATGCAAAGGAATTTATGTCCATTCTCACTATGTGTTTCCACATAAAAACCGTTGGCTCTAATATTTTTAGAATAATAAAGTTTGAATTAAGATATGTCCAAGACATGAAATAAAAGAATCAACACTTTATTAATAATAGCCAACGATTATATCAAAGTTTCTTACTAAAATCTAATCCAAAATGACTATAATCAAATGTAGACAAATAGTAGTTACTTAATCCTTTCGGTAACTCCAATTTGGTAGCAACCAGGTAAGGTATGGTGAGATTTTGGTGGAGTTATGCTCACTTGTAAAATAGTTCTCTCATATCAAACCTTTCCTAGACATCGCATTCAATTGGATGGGTCTAGTTGTGAAAAAATTATAACTATTGTTATTTATTGATTTAAGGCAAAATGTCATTATATGAATTCTTGGAAATAGAAGACTATTTAATCAAAATCTGCGGCATCAACATTGTTATTTCCCTCTCCAGATTTAAAGTCTTGCAATGGTGAGATTGACGTCATTGTTATCTCCATTATCTCTTTCAACTGCGAGATAAGCCTCATTCTCTCTCATATCATTTATACACCTTGTATTATGCAGCTTGTTTTTCACTCACATTACAGCGCTTAAACCAATGCTCTGAAGATCCACATCTATAGCATACCTCACCCATTAATTGAGATGCACCTTGTGCATTTGGATGTCCCCTAGGGACTTTGGTGGCGATACCACCACGGCCAGCGGAGCAAGCTTTGCCTCTCCCAAGCTGGCCAACGTTACCACGCGTCCGAGCACTAATCTGACAGTTTCCTTCGTTTGTAGGGCAGTTAGATAAACCCACACATCCATTTGGTTGTCCCTTAACTTTAGGGCTCCGATCCTTGTGTCCTTCTTTAGGTGCACTATTATAATTCGCTTCATGAACGCTCTTAGTTCCAACGGGCCTTGAATTATAGTTTTTCACGAGTATATTGTCATGTTTCTCAGCAACTGACATAGTAATGATAAGCTGATGAAACCTCGTGATCCGTCTAGCATTGCACTCAAGTCTATATTGCTTTGCAACCATTGGTGCTAAAACGGGGAAGGTTGAGAGGGTTTTCTCAATTAATTACTGTTCTGTGAGCTCTACTCCACAGAATCTCATTAGTAGTGACGTGATTCTTGACGTTATTCACCCATCGGTGATAATCAGTGTCATTCGAATCTAGTTTAGTGAAGTCGAGTTTTTGCAGGTTTGCATTCGACATTCAAAAACGAAGGAGAATAGATTAGTTTCGGAGTAAAAACTTCCACGACAACTAATATAAGATTTCCGAGCCTTTATGCTATTAAGAAATCGATTTCCAAAAAGTTTAGATTAGACTGAAATAATGATGTTTGAATGGTCAATTTTTTATGCTCACGAACGCTTTTAGTTCATAGCTTACAAAAGCTCTTAGTACGTAGTTTAGCGTGAACTCTCCACGGTATGGGATGAAGAAGAAAGGATTTTGGAAGTCCCCGAGGACAAATAAAATAAATTTTAAATTTCAAAAGCGGTAACTTTAATGTAAAACTTACTTGTAAAATTTGAAACTTGAAACCTTGATACACGTGTGTGTAGGATCACTAGAGGTGTGCTCGAGGTATCCCTAGGGTAGGGTTCTAGTGTATCATGGCAAGAAGATAACAGTGGAGAAAATTTGGCTTCTGATTCAAGGTTGGGGCTCGTGCTGATAACATGTTTACGGAAAAGAGAACTGTAGAGAGAATTAGGAGAATAGTTGTGTTACGTCCCGTATTTCAATTTACATGTTTACTAGTCATTTGGAAGGTAAACGGCAATTACTTTCACTTTTTACTTTGTTTAAAGACTTTTAGTGGCCCTAAAAGTTGACTTTTTGCTCGGGTCAAAATTTGAGAAAATTTCCTTCATGAAAGTCGTAGAGAACGTTAAACCGAGTCTGTGCATATGTATACGTAAAAATCGGAGTTCATATGCGAAAGTTATTACCAAAGTAGTAAAGTTACTGTTCATAGTAACTTTTTATATATAGGGAAAGTCTTTACCATCAGTCTCTCTCTCCTCCCTTTTTCTCTCTCCCTCTCCGACCTCTTCACCTTCTTCCGACCATAACTCCTTCATCCGGCAATGGATTTTGACGCATAAGGTATTGTTGGAAAGCTCTCTTCCTTCTATTCATTCCTAGTTGGTTTGGTAGCTTAATTTGAACTGTGGAAGGTGCAGTAAGGAGAAGAAGAGGGCAGTGTTGTTGTTTTCTTGGGTTTTTGGTAGAAACTTGAGTTTCCGGCCACCTCCGGCTACATTTGTTATTGGGTCTTGGAGCTCTTGGATCATACAACCATCCCTCAAAGTTTCTTGGTCCAATTCGAAGTGTGGAGCACGAATCGAAGAATTTAAGGTAAAGGATTTCAAATTTTCCCTATTTGCTTTAGGGCTAAATTTCGGCCAACCAAAGTAATTTTAGACTTTGTTGTAGTTATGAAAGTTGTTGGGCTTGTTGAGATGATCATGCTGTTTAATTTTGGTGACCAGAATTGGAGGTTGGCAGACGGTGCGTGGGGCCCACGGGCTGCCACTGTGGGTGGCACGTGGAGGCACATAGGGCTGGTTTTTAGCTTCTGTTTATAAATCTTATATTTGATGTAGAGCTTGTATATTTGAATTTGGTGAAGATTGGAGAAGTTTTTAATTGATTATGAATTTCTGAAAATTTAGAATTTCAGTTATCTATTTACGAGAATCTGACCGTCAGATTTCTCTCAAATCTACCCTAGAAGTTGTAAATTAATAAAATGTGTTAGTGGTTAAGTTTGGGTTGAATCGAAAAAGGAAATAGAGATATTGACTTAAGAGAATTGATTTTGGAATCGTATTTAATTGCCGAATTGTTATTCACATAATATAAATGTGTACAGGGTGACGTACCGAGCTACCACTCGACAAAGAAACCCGTATGCTTGGTAGCCGAAATAGTACTATGACTCGACTTTTGTTTTAAACAATGATGGATGCGTTTGTTTCTTGAATTAATGCTTTATTTAATTATCATATTATTCGTTTAGTTTAGGATATTATTTGGTTTTGTATATTTATTGGATTTTTTATTGAATTTTCCATCATAATTTTCGAACGTGAGTTTTCTATGCTTGGATTTGGACTTATGATTTATAATGATTTTCAACGAATTATTTTCCGATGTGGTTTTCGGAATTAAATATATTTCTATTTGTCGATTTGAGATTTTTAAAAGATTTTCAAAATGGAATTTCGATGGAGATATATTTTCTTATTTGTTTATCAACCTTTGGTTTTGGCATTGGGAATGCCTTAATGAAGATTTTGGATTTGGTTTTGTTTCTGATTTACGATTTATAATTTGATCTCGCCTTTCTGCTATTGATTTGAGATTATCTTGACGTGTGGGACACGTCGTCGATTTTAGTGAAATTGTCACGAGATTTAGCGAGTACGGTTGGGAATCGTACTCGTGTTTTCTATTGCGAGAATTGGGGAAGATTTATGGATTTATGGATTTACTTGTTTTCTGATATTTTTCCTTCACCATACTTGGGTTGCTTTATTTTTAGTTCTCCTCCTCACGTGAGTTGCAATCGAGGTTCATCCTCACTTACTTTGTGTTTGTGGGTCGAAGTCGAGGATAGAGCCTGGGAGGCTCCTTTGAAATATGGTGATGTTCGTCTTCCCCATTTTATTTGCTTGCTTAACCAGCGGGGCTGTATTATCTTCTTTCTTATGTTTTTTTTTTGAAGTTAAGAAATACGTTCTGTAAATCTTGCATGCATCGAGAATTTTATTTCAAAAGATAAATTGTGGGAAACTATAAATTCTTCCCTTATTTCTTTTGTTACAATTATTTATTTATTTTTGGCCACTCACACTAACGTGTTTTTCAATACTTTTCCCTTGGGCCATTCGGTTTCAAATGCCCAGTTTGCAAGCTAGATTATTTGAGGTCGGACGTACATGGAGTTAAGGCATAGCCAACAGCACAGCTTCCGCGTATCCATTTTTATCCATGTTTTCCTTGTTTACCTTTTATATTAGGGTTGCTCTGATAACTTGTGAGATGAATGTTATTAAGCTGAGACTTGTACTTGTGAAATAGGAGATGTTGAGATTTGCGGAGCATGGTGGCTCCAGGAGAATAAGGATGGATGGTTTAGAAGTGTAAATGTCTTTCTACAGGTTTTGGGTAGTCCATTTTTAGGGGAAGTTCTGCCAATTTTTTGGTAGAATTTTTTCTAAGGTGGGCTGGATTTCAGGGGGGGGCGGGTCCTGTCAAGTTGTATCTTTCATTGATAATAGGAGCCCCTATATATATGGGGTACAAGTACATAATCTTTGAGTACAAGGAATCTTATTCTAAATTCTATTTTAAACAGAACCTATCTAGAACATTCTCTCCTATTACAACAATAGAAAGTAATCTTAGTTTGGTAAGACATACATAATCCTGATAACCTTCAACAAATAACTCCTTCTCATGTGTAATTCATGTGCCTTGAAATCTTGAAAAACCAACAAACCTTTCACTTTTGAGAGAATGAACAGATTGGAAAATAACGTGATCTTCAATTCACAGTTTTTGCTTATTGTAGGCATTTGTAAACACAATAAGCAACTGATAATTGAAGACTACAGTAATGTCAATGAACACAATAAGCACAACATGATTATTTTGTCTTTCAATATTGAAGTCAAGATTGTTACATACTTCTTTAAAAATCAAAACTTGCAACACCCTTAATCAATATCAAATGCTACTATGCAAATGCAAATCAAGACTAAATGAGAACTAACAATATCAAGGCCAATCCACATACAGCAGAAATTCCTGAAATTCAATTCTTTGTCTTTCTGTGTTTTACAGCAAGTAAAGGAGCAAAGTAAAGAGTGTTGGGAAATTAATCCCCCCGTCACGCAAGTACTACTAGTAGAGATGGAAAGAAGAAATAAGTAAGCCAAGAAGACAACAAGATTTAACGAGGTTCGGCCAAAATCCTTGCCTACGTCCTCGGAGAGTTTTCATCTTCACTATGAGAGAATTACACAAGTACAAGATACACCACTCAAGTTTATACACAACTCAAGCACTCAAGTTTATACCTAAACCGAGCCCTTGTATCCAAAAGGATACCCCTTGTACAACCTCTCTCAATCCTAGAAGATCACTCTACCCCAAGAGCTATAACGCCCTTGAACACAACTCCCCCTATCTTCTACATCTTGAAGACCCTTGGAGTTGCTCCTAAACTCTTCTTGCTTGCCTCTACACAAGCTTACTCTTGCCTCTCTTGCCTTGCTTGCCTTGCACAAATGACTTACCATGCTGCCAATTTATAGGCAATGCTCCATGGTAGGTTATAGTGTGAAAACATGTAAAATCTTCAAGCCCTCCATTTCAAATATTGCTGCTATCTATTATATATTTGCAGCAGCCCATGTGATTCAAAGAAGGCAGCTATGAAACATGTGTTGCACCTATTTAAATTGCAGCAGCCCCATGTTTCTTCCTTCCAATTCAAACTGCAGCTAAGTCCATACTTGCTGCCATGCTAGCTGTTCAAGTTGCAGCACACCAACTTTGAACAATCCTCCAAAAGGAGGGACTAACCTAACAAAGAGGAGCATACTCTTGGGAGCGAGTTTCTCCTCGTCACACGAGCTGACTCCGAGGATAGACAAGTAGGAAAGGCCGCATGGACCAAAAGTCACGGCTTCATCCCCGCAACTTCTCCTTTTTTGTTGGTCCAAGTTGTATTATCTTGTTGCTCTTGCAGCAATGCCTGTCTTCTTCCTCTTCATCTTCTAGGAAATAGTCTGCTCCTACAATGCAATTATGTAAACGCACATAAGAAACTAGATGAGGACCAACGATTTCAAGGCCAATTCACAAAGCATAGCAATAAAATTATCCATATTTTGTGGTTTGGAGCAATTGAGTAACAAACCGAGTAGGAACATACTATGCAAAACCAAGTTCAAAGCCATCATGTTCTCTATATAACACTCACAACTAGCATCATCAGCCTTTAGATCTTCGCCGGTGACATTCCTGAGCCTCTCATTATATCCGCATTCCGGAGAGGGCCGCATTACCATCAAGGCTGTTTGAAATTGAAACTTGAAACACCCTGACACTCGTACGTGTATGATAATAGACATCTCACCAGTGTGGCTAGAAACCCTAGAGTAGACCAACCTCATAAGACCACCATCACATTTATCCAAGAAAACTTCAGGGTCTTTAAAATCAAAATTAGGATCACATTTTTGATAAAATATTGCATCCCCAAGGCCATTTAGGACCTGATACGACTTTGGTTCAAGGATCCCATGCGAATTGAAAACCTTATGTTCGTTGCCAAAGAAAGATGAAGTGATCCCAATAAAAAACCCCTCATATTCTGTGAAAGCCATGAACTTATTTTCATCCAAGGATGTGTTCTCGAACTCAGGGGCGGATCTATTCATAGACTAGAGATTTTGAGGCCCAAAAAAAAAATTAGATGTATGTTTTTTTTTTTTTTCATTGGGGTTTGTCACTTTGTCCAGCCCACTGTCACTCTCTCGGTCTCTCGGAGTCTCCGTCTCATCGAGACATCGGCACATCGCTACCACACTACGAAGAGCTCATCGAGACTAGGCGAACTGGCGAAGCCGCGACGGAGTGTAAGGACAGTCCCGGACTCCCACTCAGCCAGTCTCTCCCGGACAGTCCCGATCTAGTCATCTAGAGCCTATTCGAAGCCCCTGCCACTAGACTTCGTCCGTTCGTCGTCTGTAACTCTCCATCTCCGAGTCTCCGAGACTCCGACTACACCGTACAGGTTAACAGGTACTCTTTCTTTTTCCGATTTTCGCTCGCTATCTGATTCTGATTCGTTAATCAAACTGATTCGTCGTCCTCTTAAATCTTAATCAAACCGATTCGTTACTGATTTGATTCAGTAAAATTGGGGATTTTGTTGAAATTAGGGCTTTGATTTATGGAGGATTGCCTGCTGGCTGCTGTAGTCAAATTAGGTCTGTGAATCAGTGAATGTGTCAACTGATGAAGATGAACTGATCAAGGAGGCAGGAGCTGCTTTGTTTAATTTTGTAAGTTCAATTTTGTTTAATACATTAATTGAATCAATCCAATTTGGGGCAATTTATAGGGTTAAGAATTGGCTGGACCGCTGGATTGATGTGAAATACTGATATTCAATTTCATAGGTTGTATTGGATATTTGGATTGAACATTGAAGCTTTTGTGGATTGAACTCATTCAAGAATGAAGGTTGCAGACTGGAAATGAGGAAATCAGGTAGGCTGTGGGCTGATTCGGGGTTTCTTTGTTTTAATTTCTTGTTCATTACATTCATGTGTGCATCTATGTATGATGTTGTGCTGTTGTGCAGGATGGAAGTACTTCTGGACTCCATTATTAGAGTAGCTACAATCTAACGCTTATTGCTCTCCAAGGTACTTTTTTCTTTTCTTTTGATTGTGCATTTGTGCATATAAAAATGTGGCTCACATTGAGAAGGAATATGCTGAATCTATTGACAATGAATCGGTGATAAAAGACTTTGAAGCTTGTGGAACTCGTAGAGTTAGATTTAGTTAGTTTGGGCTCTTGTATTGCATTGCACGTTTATTTGTTGTTGATTTTGTTTTTTAGTTTTCTATAGATATACATTTGAGGGGTAAGGCTCACTACGTCCACCGCTGACTAGGTGTACCTTTTTTTTTTAATTAATAAATTTCTCTCGCACCGTCGAGATTCTCCATAATATATATATATTTTTTTTTTGTTTAAGAAATCCAGCCCGTCCAAGATTCCAATCCTGGATCCGCCATTGCTCGCACTCTTCCATTTATGTTCACCAGTGTCATAAATGTACAGGCAAGTCTTATAATCAGTGTGCTACAAGCACTAAAACAAGAGGTCGTGCACATTGGGATTAGTACATAGTAAATAAAAGATGTCTCCAGGATTGGTGAACTGGATCAAAACTAAAACGGGATCGCTCATCTGGAACTAGCATCGGACGATGAGTTGCATGTGACCAGATCATAGATTTTCTCCTGGAGGGCGAACACTATACGCTAGTCACGATGAACCTTAGGTTCCATCAGTCTTGACCATAGCAAAGTTGAATGGATGGACCGTTTGTGTCAAAGGAATTAAGGAAGGAATACATGTCCAAGTTCCCATCTGAGAAGAACAGACGAAGCCGAGCTGATACAATAGTCGGGCGAAGGAAGCGAAACCAAGCCGAGCCACTAGTGAAGTGCCGAAGGAGGCCTTCATATAACCAACCCCCCATATAAACTTTGGAACCCACAATTATTGCTTTTTCGTCCGGTAGGAATTGTATTTGGAATTTTAGATGATAGCTCGGATAATAATCATGCACAAGGTCACAATTTAGCTTCGGGTCCCTAAAATTTAGACGGCATAGTCGACTGTGCATGTCTGGTTTGTTGGGCTGCTTTGTTGAGACGTAGGTACACATTTGCTTACTAACATTAAAACGGCATACCAAACAGTACTTGCTAAAGCCCACAATCATGATGAAAACGGCAGCCTCTAAATCTTGTGACAATCTTTTGAGAGGAAATGTTGTAGTCCCATACATAAAATTGCACTGTCAAAAAAAAAAGTGAGCTTTTTACCGACAAGGTGATAATATTTTTGTTTGCAACCATTAAATTTCTTTTAAATAATTGAAGGACATTGAAAAATTATTTGAATACACTTTCCGACTTTTGAGCTACCTTTCAAATGATGCTAAGTAAATTTTAGCAAATTACACTTGAAATATACATTTGGCTCGATGAGGGAAGCGTGTTAAACATGTAGCATGCGATTAACATGGTATGCTCAATTTCGGTTCATGTAATGTCCAAACTTATCAACTACGATTAACCACGATTTTTTAATGAAAAATAATATGGTTGATATGAATTCAAATGCTTGCCAGATGATCACTTTCATTTTTTATTTTTTTTTGCATGACCAGCATGCTTTTACTCTTTTCATTTCCAAACAAACTTGCAATCTCATCAACTCCATGCTCCGATAAGTTATAAAGGCACACAAGGAGCATTGTACAAGGTGATGACCATGCTAGAGGGCGGAGTTTCTTAGTCTATCCATTCCTGAAGAGATTTCAATCTCGCACACTTATTTAAAGGTAAAAATACGAGTATACGATATTATGCAATAGAATTTCTTTAGTAAGAACTATTCGAAGATTCATTACCCGAAATTATTTGGTCTCATTACTTAGCTGTCAACCGTCTGATTGAGATTGGACGGTCAGTGACCAGAAAATTCATGGTCAGTTGCTGACCATGTGATCAGCACTCTAAGAGCATCTCCAACAAGAGATGTCAAAATTTTTTGTCAAATTTAAGGGGGGTGTATTGTATATGGAATTAGTGGAAGTTTTAAAGAAATCTATGGAATTTAAAAGTCTGGGTGTATTCAATATAGACTTTTAACCGTCCATGAAAGTCTTGAGGTATTCAATTAGGATTTTTAAAGACTTCATGAATTCCACCAAAATCTAGGGGTATTCAATTAGGACTTTTAAAAATGAATAAAAGTACAGAGGTATTCAAAATATCATTCATACTTATGGAATTAGAAAATCATGGATAATCATGGACTTTGTAGTGTTAACTATACATA
>BDJD01006566.1:145074-168758 GCA_002564525.1 Rosa multiflora
AGTTGGGATGTAAATCTACTTGCCAGGTACTTTACCCAAACTGATATTGATTTGATATTGAGCATTCCATTGACACGGCATGCACAGAGTGATAGACAAATTTAGCATTTTCATAAGAAGGGTTTCTTTACTACAAATAGTGCATACTTTGTTGCTCATGATTTGGCTTTGGGTTTAATTTTAGCCCCCTCACCACCTGTTGATTCTTATAAGGCAGTGTGGAAGGCAATATGGGATGTTAAAGTACCTAGCAAGGTAGCTCTACATGCATGGAAGACAGCGGTTAATATTCTTCCTACACGGGCGGGATTGAGTACTAAAGGCTATAATGGAGAGATGGGGTGCTTATTGTGTCTTCATAATTTGGAAAACAACTTGCATGTTTTTGTTGATTGTCCATATGCACAGGAGGTTTGGCATAGAGCTGGTTTACAGCTGCCTACTGGGCCGGGTGACAATTTTATAGATTGGTTTTTGGGTGCAATCAATAGTTTGACAAAGGAGTAGATAGCTAGGTGTTTGATGCTCTTATGGGGGATTTGGAAAAACATGAACAGTCAATTATGGGAACATAAGAGACAGCATGCATCTGAGGCTGTGTTGCTCACTATTGGTTGGTATGAGGAATTCAAAAAAGTAAATGTGCAGCCAACGGAGATTAGGAGACAATTGGTGAAGTGGAAAAGACCACAAGAGAATTGGGTGAAGGTTAATTGTGATGGTGCATTCCAGCAGGCAACAAGAAAGGGGGGGGTGCTGGAATTGTGATCCGAGATGTTAATGGTGATTTTCAAGTTGGTGCTGTTAGACTTCTCCCTTTAGTAACGTCGCATTTCCATGCAGAATTGATGGCGTTAAAGGAAGGGATCAATTTGGCAGCGGCACTACAGCATGAGCTGGTACTGTTTGAATCTGATTGCTCTTTATTGGTTCAAACTTTGCATTCAACTTAACCGGACTTATCTACAATGAGTATATTGCTTAATGAGATCAGACTAGTACTGCAAAATCATGGTGGTTATAGAATTAATTATGTACCAAGGGAAGCAAATACAATAGCTCATGGATTTGCTTCTCATGCATTAAGAAATATTGATAGTCAAACTTGGTTTGTCATAACTCCCGAATTTATAAGGGATGCAATTCGAAACGATTGTAATCGTTAATTGATTCAATGAAATTCATTTTCAAAAAGAGAGAGAGAGAGAGAGAGAGAGAGAGAGAGAGAATTGATGTAGACTTATTTAAAATTGGCAACCAAAAATGACTTTGAGAAATTTTATTCACACACCTCTAAATACTAAATACACATCCTTTTTTCATACACCCACCATCACATTTTATGGGTAAATTAAATTACCAAAAGAGATATTTATATTAACAATAAAGAAACATCGTTGGAATTAAGAAAAATCTGCAGTTTTTCTTTTTTTCATTTTCAGGTCTACCACAGATGGATATCATGAAATGAAATGATTCTCAATTAATTTAGTATGCATGGGATCGAGCCTTCCTATCAATCTAGTTTCAAAAATGTATTAATTGTCCAAATGATATGGACAAATAAGAGCAAGTGAAAACTGCTAAAATATTCCTCAAGAACTCCTATGATGCATGTGTTATCTTGTTTCGCTCCAATTTCATCATCAGTAGTTCACAAATCTCAACAATTTGCATCTGAGTATTGTTTTGGTCAAGTCCTCAATGACAAGCAATTCTCCATTGGCATCTGAGTATATTCAATCCAACAAGTGAAAAGCAATTAAAAAATTCTTTGGGTGCCGTTGTATTAACTTAGTGATGACCATGTGATTTTGAACTTTTTCTTCCGGTTCCTGAAACTTCAGATCAGTGGGCTTCTGCTATCAAAATTTGGTGGAAATTGGAGGTCCGGAAGATGGTGATCCGGTGGAATATTTGGTGCGAGATGTATGGAGCTTCCGGTGGCCGGTTCGGTAGGTTTCCGGCCTATTCGGTATGTTTCCGCCGCCGGTTCTGGATTCCTGGAATCGAGTTCTTCAATGTGTGAGGTGGAGGCAGAAAAGGCTTCAAGGTTTTGTATTCGGATTCAAGGTTTTTAGCTTTTTGATTCAGGGTTTGACTATTTGTTTCAGGGCTAGGGCCTCGTGCTGATAACGTGTTGTAGAGAAACTAAAATTGAGAGGAAATCGCTGTGTATTCTCATTGATAATAGGGTCTCTTTATATAGAGGATTACAATGCATAGAATCTCAATCATACAAGAAAAGTAATCGTACATTGAATAGGAATCTAGATCCTTCTAATTTAACCCTATTACCACTAGATCAAGTAACCTAGAGTTTGGGCCAAACACAAATTAGGGTTTACTTGAACATGCTTATATATATCCGAAAGTATTTGTATGTTCTGTTTTCTTGGATAATCAAGAAAGGTGAATTCACTGAACTGCCTTCATTTCTTCAACGAGTTTGTATCGAATTTCCATTAACGTGATTATGAAGGCAATCTATGAGAATTAAGCCCTAAAATCGTGCTCTCAGAATAAATAGATTGGAAAAAAAAAAAAAAAACAGGGTTTTCCCATATTATTCACTGAGAAACTAAAAGATAAACTCTAGCCTGCAGCCGCCAGCCTTCTCCCTGCGTGCTACTTCTACACAACACAGCGTTTCAGTGAAGCTTGATTTGAAAGAACGGAGTGATTATGTGGAAGACGAAGATGCTGATCAACAAGGAGTGCTTTTCAAACGTGAAGAAGACATGGGATGGACTATGCCGTCTTAATATTAGCAAGCAAATGTGTACCTCCGTCTCCTCAAAACAGCCCAACAACAAAGAGTGGTTTTTGTACTTGAATATGCGCAATCGAGTATGCCGTCTAAACATTAGGGAATTCTGCAAAAGGAGGCCAAAGTGTGAACTTGTGCATGATTATTATCCAGGCTGGCCTCGTAGGACAATTCCCACCTTGATGAAACCAGTAGTTGTTGGTTCCAAAGTTTATATGTGGGGTGGTATATGGAACCCCAATGTATATTCATCGAACCCCAATGTATATTCCTTTGATCCAGCTACGAGTCCACCCTTCCGTCTCTGCGAGGGTCTGATTTCCAGATTGGTTCCACCCAAGATTGATTTCCCTTACATTATAGTGTTCAGCCTTGAGGAGAAAATCTATGTACTTGAAGAAGATCTATCCCATTTTAGGGTTTTTGATACGGTTCACCAATCCTGGAAAGACCTTCCTCACCCCCCTTATTTGCCTAATACTGATCCCCGAGTGTCTGACTACTGCGTTTGCAGCCACATACTCTACATCAGTACCGGACGGACCGGACCAGACATTTCATTCATTTTTGACACTCTTGAAGAGAAATGGGAGGATGCGAAGACAATCCATAATGGTGTTACAGAGAGATTCTTGGCTTTCACAGAATTTGAGGGATTTTTAATTGCCGTGACATCGTATATGAATAAGGTCGTTGCTTATAAGTTGGATTCAAATGGAATCCCCAACCTTGAGTCGTATCAAGTGCTACGTGAGATATCTTCTATAGGAGAGATGGCTTTCTTGGGTAAATGTGATGGTGGCCGACTGTGGTTGGTGAATTGTATCGAGGATGACTCTTATAACCGTATGTATAATGCCACACAGGTAATAGTGTTTCAAGCTTCCATCTCAACAAAACTTGATGGCAATCAAGCTCTCTCTGTAGAAATCGAGGCTCGAAAATTTCTCGATTTTGAACCTTCCAATTATTGCTCGTCAGCTTTCACTATGTGCCATGATCTGGGGCAAGCTCGATCCTCACTGAGAAAGAAAAAAAAGCATTGATGTTAAGCAAAAAAAACTAGTTTTTCTTTGATTATGTGCTACTTCATTATATACTTGAATTTTATTTGAAAATATCTGTATCTTTGGAGCTTGATATATTACTTTTGCAATAAAAGAGGACAGCAAAATAAAGGAAAATCATTACTATTGGCATATTCAAAGTTCTTATTAAATTATATTTCTTTAAATCGGAACCAACTTTACTAGTATCAACAATACAAATGCAGAGTCATGTACGATTAGACTACTCATAATAGAACGCCAGACCAATGGGCCTAAACCAAACTTGATTCCAAATCTAACAAAATGCCAACAACATTGGCAGAAGAACGTCAGTGTACCAACCAGGTAATGACTTTGAACCTGTTTGAGCCCAAAAATATTTTTGGCAAGATCCCTTAGGGGATTTAGCACACCAGGCCGATACTTGCGGCCCAAAAATAAGCCTACGTGGGTTTGGGTTACAGCTTCTTCCATTCCGTGATCCATAAGAAAAACGAGCCCTTATTGGAATCAAGTAGCGGAGATTGAATAGGAAACTTCAATCAATAATCTTTCTATGGCAAGGGACAGTCGAAACCCTAGGTATAAATACCAGGTTTCAAGGACGAATTACACACAACTCTTCAATCAACTAATCATACAGATAATCAAAGCCTTTCCGGAGCAAACCTACCTGCAACCTAGTTGCAACCCAGCGAAGCAAGGGTAACGCCCTCGCAACCCAGCGAAGCTAAAGTCACCATTTAGCAAAACCCGTGCTTTCTCCAAACTTCCCAGTGATTGCTCTGCTCAACCCACAACGTTGAGTATCGATTCGGTGTCGCTAAGAGATCACAACCAAAGTCCTTATCCGTAAGGCAAGAAGTCCTTTATCCGAAAGGCATAGAGAAGAACCTGGTGGCGAGGTTGGTGCTCTCCTCGTCCACGGTGTTTGATCAAGAAGTCAGGTCAAGGGATTCTTCAACGACTGCACCCTACGGTACTGGCAC
This sequence comes from Rosa multiflora, assembly GCA_002564525.1. Taxonomy (NCBI): domain Eukaryota; kingdom Viridiplantae; phylum Streptophyta; class Magnoliopsida; order Rosales; family Rosaceae; genus Rosa; species Rosa multiflora. The sequence continues at coordinate 149,883 of BDJD01006566.1, forward strand.
GCCTACGCACACGCTCAAAAGAGACAGTTTGCACCCATACTGGTTTTGGAGCCAAACATATTGGCACGCCCAGTGGGACCTTTAGCGTTTCTTTGTGATTGCAACCATTGGGAAATCAAGCGCAAACCCGTACCAAAAGGTCTACGTTAACTGCCCAAACCATAAGACCTCCAGTTATAGGCCGCACTCTCGTGCCGACTGTCGTGGTCTTTCCGACGAACAGGTAACATAGAAGTTCTCACTCAACCCACTATCACCATACATGTCAACAGAACAGGGTGGAACTCCACAGCCCGCTACTGAGGGCAATAATAATCCTCCTGTCCAGCCTAATGAGGCTGGCGGTGCGGCCAACACTGCCCAAGTGGCTGCAAGTGAGGGGACACTTGATTCCTTTGTGCCCATTATCGCCCCGGCGAATGTGAGCATTGAGGAGCGACTCGCCATCTTTCAGCGGAATAATGCTGCATATAATGAGAGGATGGAAAAGACCCTCGCGGAAGAGCGCCGAGGGCTTGATAAGGTTTCGATATCACTGCGAAATATTGAAGCAAGTTCGCGATAGACGCAGGGACAGTGGCAAGATAAGTACATGAAAAGCCAGGAAAACCACAAGGAGCTTGTGGATATGATGACTGGCCAGACCACTCAGAGCAAACGTATCTCTGCTGACATCGCGAACCAAGCTAAACATACTGCGTCAGAATTGGCAGTGCTTCGCAACGAATGATCCAATCTCGCGACCCAAGTCGCCATGTAGAGAGTTGAGTTGGACCAGGCGAAGGAAGTGCTGAACAAAGCTTTAGGGGATCCTAACGCAATTCTGGGCTCACTCGGGCAACCTTCAGCTACTGGCAAATACATACCTCCTAATGCTCAGGAGAAGACTAGCGGCAATACAGTTACACCAGCTGCAGCCGCCTCTGCCTCAGCAATAAAAAGCAAGGACACCTCTGCCTCAGCAACAAAAAGCAAGGTCAAAGCCCTGGTAATTGGTGGTAATAAGGCCACTCTAACTCCTGCGCAAAAGAGTAAAACTCAAAAAACAGGGGAAAGCACTCCCCCTGATCCTGTTGCATTTACACAATACGACAGTGACGGGGAGGAGAATGTCTATGAAGAGCTTCCAGGGAATTATTATGGTATTGACTAGACTGGTACTCCGATCAAAATAACGGCCTTGGTAAAAGATGTGGCCGTACCAGCTATGACATTGCAGCCATCCACTATTCCCTTAACAATTCATCTAGGGGAAGGCACAGCAGCCACTAGCCAGGCTACATCTCTGCAGAATGCTCGCCAGAAAGTGGCGATACCTCCCTTCTTCTGGGCTATGTGAGACGTGAAGAGATTGAGGAGATGATCAGGCTGGCTAATCCCATGGCCCACCTAGATGGGGTTTATGAGGGACCTTTCCCGCCGTATATAATGCTCGCGCCTTTTCCCAGAGGCTACAAAAATATTATATTCTCTACCTTTTGAGGAGAGGATACTGAGGACACGGCAACCCATCTGGCCAGGTTTAAGGTGCAGTGCGGCCAGTACCAGAATGATGACATCCACAAATGCAGGATCTTTGGCACTTCTCTATCTGGCGTGGCTTTTAGATGGTTTTCTAAACTGCGGCCAGGGTCAGTGGTTGATTGGCCAGCCATGGAGAAGCTCTTTCAAGAGACTTTTGGAGCTATTGAGCCTGAGGTTGACTTGGCCTCTCTCACCCAGATGGCCCAACAAGCCCACCGAGTCCGCTGTCTCTTATCTCCAACACTTCCAAATCCAAAAAGCTAAATTGAGCATGATATTGCCTGAGAGAGAGTTGGTTAAATTGGCAATCAAAGGATTGGAGCCTCGCCAACGAAAGAAGCAACATGGCAACATGATCCAGTCAATGGGAGAGCTTATCACAGAGGTCGGTAGCTTTGAGAATCTCCTCAGAGAGACTGATGCTAGGAAAAATGAGTCCAAAGGGACATATGTACCAGGAAAGCATCATACAGTGGCTGCTTTGCACTTCCAGCCAACTTCCTATGATCCATACTACCATCATCAGGGGGGAAGAAGTTTGCTAGGAAGAAGATGATGAAGAGGAGAATGAGGTCTCCGCATTTGAACTGACAAGGAGGAAGAGCTCAACCCTCAAGCAATTGAAGATATCTAAGGAACCTATCAAACTCAAGTCTGTGGCCTTTACCAAACTTAAGTTTGCGACGTATACATATGATGCCAATAAGGCACATGAGATTCTAGATGAGATGATCGCCGCGAAGATGGTGAAGACAGACTTCGGACATTTTCCTCATCCAGATCAGCTGAAAGGAAAGAAGTACTGCAAATTTCACAATCTGTGGAACCATAACACAGCTGACTGTGTGAAGCTAAATGACCAAATTCAGGTATGGCTCAATAATAGTAGTTTGCAGGTGGAAGCTCCGACGACCGCCGCAGCACTAGTGGACCTGAACCTTTTCTGGACATCGAGATCAACATGATTGATGTGAACTGGGCCAAGAAGAACCAGAGAAAGCCAACCTTGATCTGACTACAAAGGGCTGAAAATAGAGGACAGAATGGGACGAGACCCCTGCAAAGGAGAAAGCTAAACCGGTCGGCAAAGCCTCACCAATGGTTCTTTGCTCACGATGCAAGGACGAATGTGGCATCCAAGCATCGCATGAAGAAATTGAGCAGACATTTCATTTCGGCTCTTTCCCGCCAATCAAGTGGGCCTCACCGTCACAAAACTATCAACCGTCGAGCCCAAGAGCAAGAGACAGGATAGAGTCACTGTCATCCCTAAAGGACTCCAACTTGTTCAAGAAACTGAAAGCAGCTGTAGCAGAACAGAAGCAAGATGACAGGGCTAGGAATGAGCACAAAGATGTCTTGACCAAAACGTACATTCCACCTGCTTCAACGTCTTCCATCAAGGAAGGAAAATGGTATACCAGAGAGAAGGGGAAAGCGGTAGAGATTAGCCCTTCCAAGAAAAGGAACCTGCAGCGAAGGTTCGGAGAAGCCAAGCGGACACTAGAAGCTCTCGATCAAGGCTTGATTAAACCTTCGCAACTAGTTAAATCACCTGAGCAATATCAGAAGGAGATGGAGGCGCTAGCCGCTAAGCCATTAGTGACTCCCCGCAATTTTCAGAACTAAGCACGCTTAGAGTCAGGGGCTTCTAAGCCTAGTGTTTTCTGCAGGATCACCAAAGAAAGAACACCTCCACCAGCCAAGAAGGAAAGCTCACCCACTAGGCGACCCTGTGTCAGGGGCAGGTTGTTTCGAGAGGAGCTAGAAGCCAAACCCTCTGTTTTTGGGAGATTGGGGGGCAAGGACAACACTGTTGATGCATTATAGTGAAGACCTAAAAAGGTTCAAAGTCTGGTGGTGGCGCCCCCAAAGGAGAACCCAAAGGAAGAACACAGGTCAGACTCACCAAAGCAGATTGCCACGACTCAGGAGCACAAGCAGTGCCAGGTAAAAGGCCTCATAGAAGAGTCGTTAGTTGCTTCATTGGTCAAACAATTCAACACTGACATACCAATTGATGAGCCTAAAATCAACCTGGATGAGGAGATGGACGAGACAGAAATGTTAGATACCTCCTGCAACATGGTTTATGTCCTTCCTGTGAGGTATGCGCTACCGGTTGCGGCGCAGGAGTGTATGGAAGCTGAAGAAAGCAGCGAACAGCCTTTGAAGATTACCTCAGCAGCCGCGACACCTGTGGAAGAGGTTGTGTTCTTGAAAACAGAGGATGCCGACCCTATAGAGTCGGTCATGAGCTTTACAAGACCAACACCTGTTATGGTCCAGCACATGAGACCTTTATATATCACAGCAGAAATTGGCAGCACCAAAGTCAGCAAGATCATGGTCAAAACAGGAGCGGCAGTTAATGTCATTACTACAAGGACTATGCACTTGCTCGGAATTAAGAAAGAGAGGATTTAGTCTACGTCCCTCACGCTTAAGAACTTCGCGGGGACTGTAATGAAGACTTTGGGCTTATTATTCCTGCGTATCAAGGTTGGCCCGGCGGAAGGGGTATATGCTTTCTTTATGACAGACTACTACGCAGCGTATAGCGCCATTCTAGACAGAGACTGGATTCACCGGAGCTATTGTGTCCCGTCAACTTTTCACCAGGAATTGATTGTGTGGAACAAGGTTACAAACAAGGCTGAGTTGATTAAGGCTGATCCTCGCCCGTTCTCTGTTTCTGCAAATTACATAGATGCTAAGTACTACTTGGAGCTAATCAATCCATTACAAGTCAGTGGCATTGATGACAAAGGCCGCCCCACAGGGGTGACGGCCTCTGAATTGGCACAGTGGGGGCTTACGCTAGTGAAGGAAGGTCTGGCCACGCTATGCCCAAGCCTTTAAATAATTAATGGATTATGACCTTCCAGAGGAAGGGATAGAGGCCTTCCACTCTTTGTACGAGAGATTATCCTCGTATATGGTGGAAAAAGAGGCCTATGATTGAATCGTGACCTTGGAAATAGTTAATGAGGAACTCTCTAACCATGAAGAGGAAGAGGAAGATTACGTCCAAGACTCTAAGAGGCAATTAATCTCTGCCTATACTCTAGCTATGACGGAGGCGGATAATTATTATGTTATCAAAACTATTAAGAGTTTTGATTTGATTCAAAGGCCAATAACTGTGGCTTAAAATATAATATTTCATTCAAATTTGGAAGGAGAATCTGCAGCAGCCTATATATAGAGGCTAAAAACGACACAGCAAAGGACAGCCAATCAACCAATTAATCTCTACGATTATCCAAGTCTCCTCGGAGCAACCTCTCTTACCAGTGACCACACTCCAGTCCCAGTCCCCTCAAGAGCCTACTGTCAGTGCCGCCAAACCAACCTGGCGACCGTACTTCCAGCCCCAGTCTCCCCAAGAGCCGACTGCCAGTACCACTACCTCCGAGACTATCTCGACTAGCGAAGTAAGGGTAACGCCCTCGCAACCCAGCGAAGCTAAAGTCACGCTTTAGCAAAACCCGTGCTTTCTCCAACTTCCCAGTGATTGCTCTGCTCAACCTACAACGTTGAGTATCGATTTGGTGAAGCGAAGAGATCACAACCAAAGCCCTTACCCGTAAGGCAAGAAGTCCTTTTCCGAAAGACAGAGAAAAGAACCTTGTGACTAGGTTGGTGCTCTCCTCGTCCACATCATTTGATCAAGAAGTCAGGTCAAGGAATTCTCCGACGACTGCACCCCACGGTGCTGGCACTTCTGTGCACACGCTTAAAAGAGACGGTTTGCACCCATACTGGTTTTTGGAGCCAAACAGAACATGTGAGGAACATACATATGCCATGAAGTTCTGAGGTGATCAACCAACCAGGATATATTTTGTATGATACATATAACTTCATAGGATATATCTTATACCGACAATGAAGAAGTATCCTATACCCTACCTCATAGTTAATAAAATGCAAAAAAATGAATCAATTCTGAAGATGCAGATGCAGACAGCTTATTATGGTTCGGGCATATTATTCAAGCCAATTAGTTTTCTTCCTCTAAAGAAAGTAGTGGTCAGATAATACAATGCGACTCGATCTCCTCCAAATGATAGCACACAGTAAAAGCCAACAGACAAGAATTATGACATTCGAAATACAGAAATTCCCGTCTCCCGAGCCTCGATTTCTATGGAAAGGATTTGATGTATTTGAACATAAATACAATTTGCATTATGATTGGTAACTTATCATAGATCGCAGAAATAAACAATCCGAGATAGAACACATTTCCTAGTCCTTGTATAATTATGTTGTGATAAGAATCACACTTCATAATAGGAGATCTAAATATCTTGGAAACCAAGTAATAACCATCAGATTAATTGTAGTAGATCAGTTTCGATAGAATTCATATGCCTCTTATGGGGAGGACTCTATTGACAATGATCACTATAAATATAAGGTCCCTGTGACCTCTCAAGATACGAGCTTTCAGAAATCTAGCCCCATAGATAATTGCAAGTAAAAAGACAGGATCACAAAAGTTCTTGTTTTAAGCAATGGCCTCCTTTTCATCATCTACTGGTACGAGTCCTTCTGCAAGTTATGATGGCTCATGGGACATATTTATATATATGCTGCTCTCTATTTTGTAATGATATGATTGTTGTGTTTATTCAATATGCAATTATAGTGTTCTTAATCTTTCATTTGATTGCCATCAATGTTGGTTGAGATGGCAACTCAAAACACCATAACACATTAACATGTGTCCCATTATCTGTACATTGAAGAGAACAATCACAGAAATCACTGCCAGTTGTCACCTCCCAAGCACATATGCGGCCACCATCATATTTACCCCGATGAGCCCTCACGCCAATTAAAAACCCTTCAAATTTTGTAAAGGCCTTGATCTCCCTTAGTCGTCGTCTTCCGCATCATGATATCTCTCTATTTCAATTCAGGCTTAACAGGTGGGAAGAAGGGGGCGGCTGACTGAATGCGGTTATATAGTTTATGGCCACGTTTGGTAGAGTTGATTTGATTGGATTGGAAATTATGAAAAGATTAGGCACTCCAATTCTTACCTTGTGTTTGAAGAAACAGGTAACAACGTGATTGAATTAGATTCCTAATTCAGAACAAAATCAATGAAACTAAATAAAACTAATTCGAATTTCCTCCTTTCTTATTCCGGCCATTATGAAAAGAGATTTCACACCTCACTTGCGATCTACAACATCCATGTCTACTATTCAGTTTCTGACTAAATCCATGTTCACCGGCAATGTATATATTCTACCATTCCAGCTCTCATTCTCGTACTTTATTCATGGAAAGATAACCATCACAAATGATACAAATCTAAAAAAATGGAAATAACTGATCTTACTAACATACACACTGTTACAGAAAATTCCAACAGAAACTTTAATATCTCACTGCACTTTTGCAGGGTTTATTAAAGGCTGATGGCTTCACCACACAATTGCTCCATCTCACTTTCTAGAAGTGTCAATAACTTAACTTTCGTCCTCCTGTAAATCCAAGCTTCAGCATCCCGATCCCAATCGAATCTAAAAGGACCACTGCATGAACAACATGAAGCTTTCAGCAAAACCAACGAGCAAGTTAAAAAGTTGTGCAAGGAAATTATTGTGGATCTCATCATCCTGATAATGAATACCCCAAAAGTGTAAATAACATAGATGCAGATAGGAAGAGCACAATATCTTCACCAAAGACAGTAACAAGTACTTGTCAAGATGGTTATTACATGGCAGACCATATTTATGCTCCATGACATTCTACATCAAAGATATACCAAGATTAGAAACTAGACTCAAAAGCCACTAGGAATCTAGATAGCTTCCTAGAAAGAAGTTCAATGCCCACCTGGTTGCAAACATGTTATAACATGTTACGCATCAAAGACCTACCAAGAAAATTGGGCATGCATGATGTTAGTCTAGACATGTGCAATGCATGTCAAATTATCCAAACATGCAGATTCCGGCTCATCTCACTCATCATCCAAATAAATGAAATGATTGAATGCTCCTCTTTCAACTTTATGCCAATCAGGGCTTCTCCCTAAAACTCAATTCCTCCTTTAAAATATTATCAAACCACCTGTACATCTTGTCTCTCAACACTTATTTCATCTTATCAACTATTATTGGGTCTATATCAATATATGATCAGCCAAATTCCTAACATTAGGCATCAAACTTTGCTTTTCTATTATGATAAAATGGATAGTTTCCAATTTATAACAAGTATAGACATTTTTGAAGAGCCGACATATGAACTCACAAAAGTGGCATACAAATCTTGTTTATTAACCATTGAAATGCGATATAATACTCATTTTAGAACGTTAGATCACTAAACTGCTCATACAGAGACAGACAGTAAGTCGACATGCAATCTAAACAATGGAAAAACAAAATGGATAGTTTCCAATTTGAATCTTTTATAGACATTTTAGAAGAGCCGACATATGGACTCACATAAGTGACATACAAATCTTGTATGTTAACCATTGACATGTGATCACACAAAGATATCAGAAACCAATAAGTGATGGCACAAAAGCTTACCTCACTGGGGAAGACAACCAAATTTGCCTATTTGGTGTTTGTTTGTTCAAAACATAGGTGCCCAAATCCCCAAGCTTTAAGGTCAATACCTCATTCTGCCACATACAAACCCAATTACTTACAAAATCCACATGACTTTCATCATCAATTAATCAAATTCCAAGCATTAATGTTCATCCATTCTCACCCCATAGTCTATGTCAAAGCCATCAACTTGAACACTATCTCCATATTCCTGTCCAAGTAGGCCCTATTATTAGTAAAGAGCAAACAACAACACACCATGCATTTGAAACTCGAATTCCTCCAAAGCCTAATCGACATATACAGATCATGTAAATTCATGAAAAAAAAAAAAGGAAAATCCACCTCGAATTTCTCTTGCAGGTCATGTATTGTAGAATCAGCTAGCTTATGAAATTCATCCTCCTGCAGTACAGAACTGTATTCACATTAACTATTATCAACATCCAGTTGAAGTCTAACAACACAACAATTGAACCAAACTTCACTTCCAACTTAAAATCAAAGATGCCAAATAACATTCTAACACATTAACAACTAAAACAAACAAATTCTACATCAAAAAAACAGCTAAAGGAAGCAACTTTTATGTAAATTTTTTTCCCACAATGAAAATCAAACCTATTCAACTTTAAATATCAGAAAGATGATTTCTTTTGTAACAGTATGAAGAATTGGGAGTACCTGTAATCGATAGCGGCGGGGCCTTCGTTGAGATTCAAAGGGGGAGAAGAACAGAAGCTTCTGGAAGCAATCCAATGGAGAGGTCCATGGCTAGTATCAGAGAGGTGAAGAGACCTCGAAGCGTCTAGAAGAAGAGCGGAGCTTGTTCGGAAATTCGAAGATGGAGGCTTGAGAAGAAGAAGCCTCGAGAGCCTTCTCAGCGGAAGCAACCTTGAAGCCATGGCCGTCAGTGAAGAGCTTCTCTCTAAGCTTGTTGAAGATGTTGATGGGCCGATTTATGGGCTCACCTACATGCTGTCTTGAAAGAAGCCCAATGGTTCAAATCAATTTTTTGTTTAATCACATTTTTCTTGTGAATCCCCACTATTAAGTATTAACAGCGTTATGAGTTTTATTTTTAATGATTTTAATTATTGGGTACAGCTCCATAATTGTCCATCTAATTTATGTCACCAATCATGCTCAAAAGACTACTTGACCTTTAAGTCTTTAACAAAAGATTTGAGGAATGGAGATTACTAGCCTTTTTTTGCTTTCAATAATGTTTGTTATTAAGATTTTGAATTACTCTTTTGAATTCATACTCCAATGAAGTGGTAACCTAGCCTAATAATTGGGTTCTTGAACACAAGATTTAAATGATACATCAAAAATTAAAAACGAGGGAAGTGTTAAAAGGTATCTTATCAACTTGTTTTCTTTTCTTTATACTATCAATGAATTCACTTTCATTGGGCTTATTGTACTATCATCTGTTGTCACTTATCAATTGATTGAATTCATCGATATTTAATAGAGTGACACTCAAATACAATTCAATAATATATGCTACTAAAAAAGCCTCCAAGTGTGAAACCCCCATACCCGGGTTCAAATCTTGCTGACGCAGAAGTTAAATGCTAATGTATTCTTGGTGGTTAGGAAGAAAAACATTCTGACATGATCCCCGACACGGATTAATCTCTGGACCTAGGAAGTCTTTAAAAAACCATGTCATCTTGAGAGAGATATATATATATATATATATATATACCGGTTCTGAAGCGGACGTCCGCACTTTGCTAAAGTGCGGACGGCGACGCAGCAGCGGCGTTCCAGGCGGCGACGGCGGCTCGGGGCTTGGCGGACGAAGGCCGGAGGCTTGGTGGACGGGTCTGGGCAGCGTTCGAGGTCGGAGGAGGTCCGAGTTGCAGGTTCTGGGCAGCAACCCGACCTGCAACTGCAGGTTTTCTAGGCAGCGCTGCAACGACGTCACCGGCGACTCCACCGACTGCAGACCTCTCCGCCCGACCCCTGGCATCCTTCCGGCAACCTCCGCCGCTCCGTCGCGCCTCGAGCCGAGCTGCAGCAGCGCCGTCCGCACTTTAACGAAAGTGCGGACGTTCTCTTTGGAACGCCTCCGTGTGTGTATATATATATATATATATATATATATATATATATATATAGACACACACACACGCTACTCAAAAGCAATTGATAAAACACGTCGACTATCATGCATAAATAAATCACAAAAAAACTCCAGCAGTACTAGTCATATAATCTTGTATCACCGCTAAATACACACCTGACATCAACTCAATAAAAACTAATTTTCCCTTTATTTACTCCAACAGGTGCTCACTAACTGCAATGTGTTCATCTACATTTCGCAAATCAGTTTATAACAAACTGAACAGTGCCAGTGAGCACCAGATACCCTTCCAGAATTGTAGAAGCATACCAACTCAACACTAGTCCTCACAAAAGCCGAACTGTTGCATGGCAGAACCAACCTAGCCATTTCAATTCAAAATCCTAAACAAAGCTACTGTAATCCCAATAAAGATTCCAACTTTAACTTGAAGGTGAATACCCAGATGCCTAAAACCCAATAAAGATGCCCTTAAAACCTAGATCAAAAAGACCCAGATAGAAAAAACATACCCCATTGCTACTTCTTATAAAAATATATGGATAACACAAATCATGGACACCAAAAATCAGAGAAATACTAAACAGAATTTAAAAAAAAAAATGTGTTCAATAAAATATGCAGAAGATTTGAGAGACAAATTGGATGGCTTCTTGTTTGATTTGAGGTGTTTTCAGATAATAATTTCCAGGATTTTATCCATACTTTAGCTTCAGAAATTTAAAAAAAATGTGTTCAATAAAATATGCAGAAGATTTGAGAGAGAAATTGGATGGCTTCTTGTTTGATTTGAGGTGTTTTCAGATAATAATTTCCAGGATTTTATCCATACTTTAGCTTCAGAAATAGTGAAAAACAATAAATCAAGACCTAGAAACAAAAGAAAGAGAGAGGGGAAGAAGATAGACCTTTCTCGACGGTTTCGATCTCGGCAACGGCACGGAGAGCAGCGTTGACGGCTTTCTCGTACTTCTTGGCGGCGGCGTTGGTGCCTTCTTCCTGATTACGACGGGTTCCTAGTCCTGTGAGATTGAAGAGCCGCAGTTGAGGAGCTACTTGTCTGAGTCTGAGGGAGTGAAGGAGGCAGAAGGAAGAAAAGAGAGAGCACAACACGAGGAAGAGGGGGGAAAAACACAGCCGTAAAAAAAAATTCAAATAAGGGCAAAATAGTCTTTTCTCTCAAGAATGAACAGTGATTATTATAACACAGTTAACTACTAGAATTTAGAAACATTGTTTATATTAGATTGCGAAATTATATATTATATATTAGGTGTTTATGTACATTGCATTGTAGACATTATCAAATAAAGTATGGAAATAAAAAAAGAAAAAAGGAAAAAGAAAAAAAGAGAGCCTGAACTGTTTTCAACTTCTAATTCAAGAATTTTGCGATTCTGAAACTGTTTAGACCGAAGTAATCTAAAAATAGCATGGTGACGGAGAAAATTACAGAGCAGACAATATCACAACCAGAATAACTTTGATTTCAGTTAATAATTAAAAAGGTTTCAACTTTCCACTCTTTTGAACTTCCAATCCAGAAATCTTACATTTGCAAATCAAACTGCATAATCAATTTCCATCAGTAAAAGCAACTGTATAATCATAGTGCGTAATTATAATAGGGCACCCAGAGTTTCTCTTCTCCTATAAATATAAGCTTGGAGCTGGACCAAAGTCACACACAACATATCTGTATATTTTTGCTCTCTCTCCACCCCACAGTTTCTCTCTCTCTCTCTCTAAAATTGAGAAGTGAGAAGCTGATCGAAATGGGTGTACTAAACTATCTATCTATCAGACAATTTCACAACAAGCTCCAAACCCAAAAAGAAACTCAAGGCAATGCAGGTATCATCCAAACCTCTCAAATAAACAACTTACCTTCGAGGCGGAGAAAGACAGAGGTAGCTACTACACTTCCAACACAGAAAAGAAGAAGAGAAGCAGTTCAATCAATCAAATACAAATTCCTCATAAGAACCAAACTTTCTAATCAAATAGTGGACACCCAAAAGTAACGGTCTGCTTAATCATATTCATTAAGAAACTTCGCTGGCTGCGTTTCAAACACTAATTGGTTTGGAGCTGTGTGGAAGCACGGAATCTACATGGCTAGAATTTCATAAAAAATCAACCACCATCTAACAAAAAGCATACCTTGCAACCCTTCCAATCAATCACTCGAATTCCAAAGTCAAAGATAAACCAAACCTCTAAAACGTAAAAAACTGATATCAATTCAAGACCCAATCAAACAACAACCAAAAACCCAAGCAAACGACAAAAGAAACAATAGCAATACCTAGTCCCCTCCGGAGCGTCAAAGAGAACAGAGGAAAACGACGACGACCATTGTCTCAAGGCAAACTCACAGTGGCACCCGGTAATTACCCCCCAAAAAAAGAGCAAGACGATCATTTACCATCCTTATGAACAGTTGTTTAGTATATTTAGAATTTTATTTATATATGTAAAATTCAACCTTTATTGGTTTTTTTATGATTAAAAAAAAAACTTTATTGGTTGGAACCTTAATTAGTCATGTCATTACTCATAACAAAGAAGCAATCTTGGCCCAGCAGCTGGCACCACTCAAAAAGGCTAGGCATCATTCTAGTAACTACTCCTTAAAAAACAAAACTAAGCAAAAAGCTGAACAACGTTATTAACCTAAAGGAATTATTCTTAGTAAGAAATTAGGAAAAAAAAAAAAATTGAGGCGCCCAAAGAAGAGCTTTACGTATGGTGCAAGACGAGGACAGTGTTTTTTGTGGACGCAAAATTCTCTCCCTCGTTTATTAAAGAAAAGATCAAAAGAAGAGGTTTGGAAACAAAGCACAAATTCTTATCCAGACCACAAATTTATGAACAAGAATCCAATTCACTCGGTTTCTTTATGTCCTATCCCCTATTTTCATCTTCTTCTTTTTTCTTTCTTTTTTTAATAATTTCCCGTCCTTGTTTGCTACCTCAATCCAATAAAAATTCAGAAAAAGAAAAGAAAAATCAGTACCGTTGATTCGGTCGGGTCTATAAATCGCAGCAAGGAGCTTAGGGTTAGCGTCAAAGCTCAGCTCTTTACCTCACGCCGTTTATTCAAAACCAACCCATGTTTGTTATTATGTAAACAGCATTAGAAAAAGAAAAAAAAAAAGTTCATATCTTTGTCTCTGACTTTCTGCTGCAGAAGAAGAACAAGAAAAACGGGGTGTTTCTTTTCAAGGTTTATAGAGCAAGTCCTCTATAACAATCTGGCTAAGAAAAGGTCAGATCTTTTCGTTTTCTGTGCGTTTTTGGTTTCTGGGTTTTGACTCTTTGATGCCGAATTCGTGTTCTTGGTTCTCTGTGTTGTTTCCTGCAATGGGTTGTGATTGATTGTCACTAATTCCAATGTTGATTTACTGTTTCTGGGTATGACCAATCAAAAACAATTAATGTTTGCCTAAGCTGGAATATTTTATTTTGTCTGTCCCATTTAGGCATCTCAATGAGCCAATTTTAATGCATAGTGGCTATATGTATTCCATTGAAATTGAATTCAGATGAAAGTTATTTTTGTTTTTTTAATTACTGCTTTTGATTGATTTATTGCACCAAAAGTGTAAATTGATCCATTTGCTGTTGTCTCTTTGTGGACAAATTTGAAATTTGGCTCTCTCTTTAATGGGAGTTGTTGTTGTTGTTCCAAGGAAAATAATATTTAGCAGCACTTTATACTTTTACTGTGTATGAGAGATGCTTGTGTGAGGTAATGAATTCATATGGAAACTTGTGTGAGGTAATGAATTCATATGCAATATTTGATATGTCTGTATTCTTTTGCTGGGTGTCACAGTTACCTTATCTTTTGCTTTTTCTTAATTCAATCAGGCCAGGATATCAAACGCATGTTTCAATTGGGGTTCTCCTAATTGATAAAGATTTTCTTCCAGTCTGGCAGCTGCAAAAAGTTTGAGTTCCTCTCGCACCTCTAGGAGGGTGTGGGGCGATAATGAGAGAGTGGCCTTGCTTTGTGTTTTAAGGAGATCAAGATCATCACACATATGGAGATTGTGCCGTGTTTCAGTGGGATTGTCGCTTGATTATGGCTAAGGCCAGCCGTGGTATAACCCTTGGAAGCTTGGTGCTAGTTTTTCGGTGCATGTAGCAAGATCATATTGTTGATACCAGCTTCCAGACAATTATGAGCACAGTAGTTTGCTGTTGATAGTTTTCCAGTGTAATCGAAGGTAGTTGGCGTGTTGATGTAGTTCTCTTATTGCCTCTAATGGTTAGGTTTTCGTGTTTCCAAGCTCACATCTATTCCCCAAAGCCTAAGGTTAGTGGAATAATCATCATTTCAAGTCCTTGAAACTTCTGATTTATTATGAATTTATGATGAGTTTCATAAATAATGGCTTATCTTGACTTTGGAGTCTTCTTTTAAAACAGAAAAGTTTTCAACCCTCTGTCGAAGCGATGCAGAAGTCACTACAAGATTCTTCTAAAAATCCAGCTTTGAATTTGAAGGATTCGTCTGGAGAAACAAGCTTAAAACCATCACAGGCAGAAGGATTGTCTCAAACTAGTAGAAATTTAAAGCATGTATTGTCTCTTCAGCCTGTTCGGAAATCAGATGACAATGAAAGCAACTTCATTGATGAAAGTGACATCAAGGTCAATCAGACAGGGCGCATTATAAAGAGTCGGTCGCTGGGAAGTGCATTAAACCTGGAGGGGAGGGTATCTGTTAACATTCATGCTGAGGATGACACAGATCAAGGATATTCTGATGGTTCTAATGAGAACAATAGATCTGGGGTATCAAATGGAAGCAGAGGAGTAAGCCCACCTGAACAGTGTCAGAGCTCTGAAGTTGTCAATGTTGAATCAATTTTTTCAGTTGGAGAACCCTTACATTCAGAAAAGGAAGGCCAAGAAAATTCTGATACTGCAGTGTCTGGTGAGTGCGGTGTTGACTCTGGTGTCCATATGCCTCAGGCCCAACAAGGGCTTGTCAAATCATGTTCTTTACCAAACATCAGTGATTCTACTCCAACTATCAAGGGCCACTCTCATATGAATCATTTAGCAATTCACTCATCCAGATCTTCCCAGGACCTGCATGTCTTAGGTATGAGGCGAAAAGAGATTTCAGTTAATGAGCTTGGGACACAGGTAATGCAAGAACAAAGAAGGGATGATATCATAGCTAGACCTGAGAACCATAGTCGTGAAAACTCCATTGATGACGGTTATGATTCCTGTAACTACTCTGGTTTAGCAAAGGACTGGATAATGCCAGAATCAGATGAGGCAAACAGAGGGAAAAACCTCCAAGGAGAATCCTCAGTTCGCCGTTGGGATGAATTGCCTAGCAGGGATTTCAAGATTAAGCGTATTGAGGAGTGGGTGAGTGGTCTTCAGTACAGCAGTATGTTGGAAGAAACAAATGAGTCGTCCCAATCTAATGACCAGGTGAAGAGAGATTCCAGTGACATAAATAGTGTGACTGCTGCTAAGACGGATGTTAAGGTCACTCCTGGCATGGAAGCTGCTAAAAGATATATATCTGCTTTGAGTGCAGCTTCGACCACAGCTCAGTTGGCAAATCATGGATTGGCAGTGATCCCATTCCTTAGTGCATTTGTGAATCTGAGGGTGCTAAATCTGTCGGGAAATGCCATAGGTTTGCATCTCTTACAGTAGTTTCATCTGTATCGTTCAAATATTTTCTTTTTCTCCTCTATTTTGTACTTGGTGTTTCTTGTTTCTTCACAGTTCATCAATTCAAAGTTCTAATTAGCATTCTATTTTTGCACACTCACTGCAGTGAGGGTAACCGCTGGTGCACTTCCTCGAGGACTTCATATGTTGAATCTGTCAAAAAACAATATTGCCAATATTGAAGGATTGCGTGAACTCACTAGACTTCGCGTACTGGACCTGAGCTACAACAGGATTTTGAGAATTGGGCATGGTAGATATATATTTTGAGCATCTTTGGTTTATTATTTCTCTTGGATAGTTCTTTTTATTAATTCTGTTTATGTTTGAAGGCCTGGCTTCTTGTTCCTCTCTAAAGGAGTTGTACTTGGCTGGAAACAAAATTAGTGAGGTGGAGGGTCTTCATCGCCTCTTAAAGCTGGCTGTTCTGGATCTGCGATTTAACAAAATCTCAACAGCAAAATGCCTTGGCCAACTTGCAGCTAACTACAACTCCTTGCAAGCCATCAGCTTGGAAGGAAATCCTGCCCAGAAGAATGTTGGAGATGATCACTTGAAGAAATATTTGCAAGGACTTCTTCCCCACATGGCTTACTACAACCGTCAACCAATTAAGTCTAGCACTCTGAAGGATTCTGCAGATAGGTCAGTACGGTTAGGAAGTACCCACCAGTTTGATCGTGGCCTTAGACCTGATCACAAGGCGACGAGAAAGAGTACTCATGGCGTATCTGCTCACAGGGCATCATCTTCATCAACGCACGGTCATGCAAATCAATCAGTACTGCCACTGAAGAAGTCCAGGGGAAGGCACGGACACCTCCCTCCAAGTGGAACTAAGCCAACAGCAAGCCATACTCGACATCACTATTTTGATATTGGCAATAAGCTTATGAACCTCAAACAGGACCTCTCAATGCGCAGGAGTCGGAGTGAGGGAACTATGGCAGCTATGTGAGATTATTTCGATGCATGCTCTTTCTAACAATCCCTATTCTACTTGGATTTCTATCTTTGCATTTTTGTATTGCTTGTGGTATTTTATATTTCTATGCTTTCTGAACACCCTATTGGTTTTGGCACATTGTTGAATTTGCTTTTGCAAGCATTCTGTCTCTTTTGTGGGCATGTTCCTGCTGAAACAGTGAAATTATTTGTCTACAATTTGATTTTTAAAAAAGTATGTTCTCTATATTTTTATTTTAGCCATCCATCACTCAGAAACTTAACAAAACGTGGATGAGATACACATATTTCACCACTCTTTCTCTAACATGAGGATTATCAACTGTACAGGTGAAATCACAGAAAGGAGCAATGCTTGCTTCCATAACACTGAAAATACTCAGAAACTTAACAAAACGTGGATGAGATACACATATTTCACCGCTCTTTCTCTAACATGAGGATTATCAACTGTACAGGTGAAATCACAGAAAGGAGCAATGCTTGCTTCCATAACACTGAAAATTCTTGTTACAAAAGATGAAACTTCAGGGTGATATAAAATCCTACACTTATAAATTCCATCATCCAAATTTACAAGGCATAATCCCACGAACGGGAAACAACTATACACAATCTTAAAATTTCCTTTGCAAAGCTTCAACTTGTACTCTATCTATCCTGGCTGCCTCAGTTTATTTCTGCAACATCAAACAAGAAAAACCGCATCAAGTTTCAGCCGGCTATATCATCAAGAGGCATAGCATATCATCGAGAAGAATGTCACATATGAACCTAAAGGGACTAGATGCATACACAATATGGAATCAAACACACACATGGAGCCAAAGAGAAACAATGAGTGAGTGAGTGAGTGGGTGACGGAGAACACCATAGCAAAACTGGACTCATATGATTCCGATAATGCTGAGATTTAAATCATTTGTATTTATCAAACTCCTCATATGTGCCACAACGTATTGAAAATTTCACAATTCAAAGCAATTGCAATTAAATCAGAGAGAGAGCCAAACCTCGAGGCTCACCGTCCTCATTGTCCTCCTGGTCCTCCTCCGGCACCGGAAGCAGAACGTCGTCCTCCGCCGCTTCACTACCACCACCACTGCCGCCAAACCTCCGCTCCACGTCATCAGGACACCTCACCACCACGACCGGACACACACAGTGTTGCACACAGTAATCCGACACGCTTCCGAGCCTCGCCATCTTGAGGCTCCTCTTGGAGGTGGCGCCGAACCCTCGGCTGCCCATAATGACGGCGCTGAGCCCGAGCCTCTCCACCTCCAAGCACAGCCTCTCCTTCATGTCGCGATCCTTCACTATGTGGATTTTGAACTCGATTCCGGCCTCCACGAGCGGCCGAGCCAGCTCCGTCGCCTTGGCCGTGGTCAACGCGTCGAAGTCGTCCTCCGATTTCTTGTCGCCGGCGACGGGGAGGGTGTAGTCGACGGGGACCCAGCCCCAGTCGGCGCCGTAGAGGACGGTGGTGGGGCGCACGTGGAGGAGGACGACGGCGTCGCCGGGTCGGAGGTACTGCTCGGCCGCCCACCGGACGGCGTAGGCGCTCTCGTCGCTTAAATCGACGGCGATCGCGACCTTGCGGTGGGGACTGGGCGAGAGCGGGAAGAGAGGGGAGGAGGGTTGGCTGGGTACGGCGGGAGGGTTCATGGCGGAAATTACGGATCTGTCCTTGGCGGGATTGGGAGCAAATGGGGACTCGGTGGTATTTCACTGTTTTGGGTCAAGCCGGGGATGAATAGATGAAGGAGGTTTATAGAGGCGCGGACAATGACGTGTCTGTTATTGGAAAATACCACTAGCTCTATGATTTATTGTTTCCTTATTGGCTTATTTAAGAAAACTTTTGCTCGGATGACCATGAGACATTAGAGATTACAGCTGTTGCTGAAGCCCATATTAAATAAATTCTTTTGTTTATCTCTCCTCGACTTCCCATTTCTATTGGTTTTTTTTTTTTTT